>CM070818.1:9612383-9639883 GCA_036326025.1 Chrosomus eos | reverse complement strand
TGGGTTTTTTTTTTGGTGTCTAAAAGTAAATCTGTTAAGATTTGTGGCAATATTGGAAAATGCATTATTTATTTGAAGCAAGTCAAAATGAGGCTGTGAGAGATGCAATTAAAGTGATGGTAATGTGTTGTAATGTCTTAAAGGTACAGTTCACCCAAAAATGAAACTTTTAAAAAGATTTTCGCGGATCTTTGAAGCTGATCTTTTCAGTGAAAGTAGCCAAGTTTCCATCCACTTGTCAATCGAATTATCTGAAGTTCGGTAAAAAAACTGTGTTTCCATCCAACGGCTTTAAAGCGAATAAAAACCTGTGCGTAATGACGTCACATGCTGTTTTGCGATCAAATTGGTATATCGAATTGATTTGAGACATTTTAAGGTCTTTCCATTAATTTCTGCACTGAATTGCACAATATTCAAGCAAACATTTGCGAACAAAGTTTCACTAGACAAAATGGATCGCGCCATAATAACGTTTCCATCAGCGTTTATCGCATAAGCCGTATATCGATCAAGATAAAATCCGATGAGACCGAACTTATTTCATTTGAGTCAATATTCATGAAATTCAATCGAATTTGACTTTTTCCATACGGCATTTTTCATTCGATATCACTTAATGGAGATAAAAACGTGTGGATGGAAACATACCTAGTGACTGGCTACCAAGAAGTACAACAACAAAACTGGAGCTCTGTATATTTCAAGTCTTCTCGAAGTCACGATAGTTTTGTGTGACAAAAAAACTGAAATATACAGTGAAAATGTCTGATTCAGTTTCAAAATTCATTCATCTTTGGGTGAACTGTATCTTAAAGATCCTGCTTGACGAGTTTTTGTTTTTTTTGTCAATCAAAACAATGTATTTTCTCTGTTTCATTGACTAAATGATTGACACAATGATACGCTAAAGTATGACATGTTGACTTTTTGTCCCCATCATATTTGTCAACTTAAGCCTCAAAGTATACTTAAGTTTTGATGTGAATGCTAACTTATACATACAGCCGAACACATAGGCTTTCAGACACTTAACGACTAAAAACACTACATTCATACAATTTCTTCATACTCATTTAAGGTTTCTCTTAACCCCCTCACAGAAGTGCTCATCAATGCGAATGTCTGTTGTTCCATCTGTTTTCTTTTTCAGTGTTGAAACTTAGCTTAAAACGAACTTTTTGCCTCACCTGCGATTGGCCAGAAAATTTTCCGGCTATAAATATTTTTTTACCAGCCATGAAACATCTATTTAATCCTTATTAAAGTTACAAAAGTTAAGAACAGTGAGTGATTTATGTTTGTCTTTTGTTGTTTGATTAAAATTAAAAACACAGACAGCATCAGGTTTATTAGGCTACTGTCACTTTAAGAGCTAATGCACGGATCCAATATACTGATACACATGCGTTTTCTTTCTCAACTGTTCACGTTACTTAAGACATAACTGACTGTGTTCATTAAGATACTTGCCAAGACGGGCATTTTGACATAATTTTCTTTGAATATGTCTTTTCAAGCGCAAGACGACGTGAAAGAGAATTCAATTCAGTATCCGTGTGCTGTCTGAGATGTAGATTTCTCACACAAAAACGCACGCGAGAAACGAAGTGAGTTCCCTTTCGTGTCGTCTTGCTCTTTCGTGACGTCGTTCACATTTGTTCAACATTGCATTGTTAGAATTCATGAAAATGAATTCTGGCCAACTGGCGATTGACACCATTTCATACACTGGTCAACACCTAGTTTTACTCGCATTTGGCTCTTGGCGAGTGTTCATTTTAGGCCCTGACTACATGCAATATGCTTACATAAAAAAAATTAACTATTCATGGGCTTCAGGCATCTATAAATCAACATTTGCTAGAAATTGCTGTTGCTGAGTTGTAAAGAGAGGGAAAAAAACATATTTTTTCATAAAATGAGTCTTGATTTGTTATGCATGTTTATTAAAAATAAGTTTTGTAATAACCAATAGAACCGGACCTTTGACATTGATGAAAATTCAGATTTGGACCTTTGAATGTAGACTTAACCCCCTGCAATATGCATACATAATAAAAATAAGTATTCTTTGTGCTTCAGGCATCTATAAATCAACATTTGCTAGAAATGGCTGTTAAATTTATATAAAATGTTGTGGTTGTCTTGACTCCCTACATGGTTTGAGCGTTTGACAGTTAGTCAAACTGAGCAAATGTGTCTTTAAAAGCAAACATAATTATGTCAACACGCTGAAAGGACAGGGGTGGGAAGAGAGGGGGTGTTTTGATTTATCCGTCCATATTAAGGCGACATTTGCAAACCAAAACCATAAACAAAACAGAGCAAGTCGCTCAATGGACGTGTGAAAGTGAGTGGGAAAACAAGAGGCAACGGCCTGTACCACTTGACCCTGTCTTAGGGGTGTATGAGCGATGGGTGTATAATCCCCTCCACTCACACCCCTCTGAGACCCCCTCCAGGGCCGTCCCAGTCCAGCTCACTCGCCTGTCAATCACGCCACAAAGCTGTCTGTTCGGGGATTAGGACCCTCTCTTTCTTCCTCTTTCTCCTCATTTCTTCTCTTGTGTGTCTCTATCTCATTCACTTATTCCCTTAGTTGGCAGCTGTCGTTAAATTCGGTTCATTTTCTGCCTTCCTGCTTCCACACAACTCTCTCTCTCTCTTTGGTTTTCTCACCTCTCGGCTGTAATCTTCTCACCGTACCTGCTTTCCCTCTCAAGCCGCTTTCTCTAACGATTCTTCCCGCCTGTCCGCTCTATCTCTCCATCCCATTCGTCCCTCATCCCTCGTTTCTGCGGAGAGATGGAGGGGTGTCTGGCAAGGATGCTGGCGCTCAGCTGTGCCAGGAACCACAGTGACAGACACACACGCGGACTGCAAAAAAGGATGCCAGGCATCAACCTGAACTCGTCCAGACCAACGCCATCCTTACGATAGACGAATGCGATCTCTTTTATCGCTCTTGTATCTGGTGTCCAGCACAATATTCGAAAACTCCCCGATATTATAAGCTGGTATTTCTGCTGTAATTATGACAAAGTTGTTGTTTTTTAACAGAAACTTAAAGGAAGAGTTCACTTAAAAAACAATATTCGCCCAAACCTGTCTGAGTTTCTTTCTTCTGCTGAACACAAAGAAAGATATTTTGAAGAATGTCGGTAACCTAACAGTTGATGGACCCCATCCCCGGTATTACTATGGAAGTCAATGGGGTGAATCAAAGTCTGGTTACCGACATTCTTCCACATTAAATTTAGTGCTGTTTACTATTATTGCATGTCTAAGTTAGCCTAGCAAGCCAGACCTACATCAAGATGTTAGGTCTGGGAACTCCCAATTGGCATACCTCAATCCGAGGGGCGGGATAAACGGTTGTCTTTCAAATTCCCTCTGCACGCAATAGGACAGCGCTACAACCAACCAGAGCAACGAACGGCTGTGTCTGAGTGAGTCCCTTGCGTTTTTCCACCAGCGGAGCTAGTTGATATATTAAACTTTTGCCGTATCTGGTCGTAAAAAAACTCTAAACACATCTTCCTTTTTTAGGAATGACTGAAGTGACGTTCTCTTAACTCCAAATCATCAGTCGCGGCCAAAGTCGATTCGAAAGATCGCTGTTCGCCAGCAGCATCTTCTTTGTTTTCTAGTAGCAGGGAAATCACGCGGGGGAACCGTCACAACTCTGCCGTCATTATGTTAACCCCGCCCACCAACTCTATACACGATGTGATTGGCCTGACTAGAATTTGGTTTTTCCAGTTCGAATGCTAACGGAGAGTTGCTAGACCACACTTTGCTGCAAAATACTTTTTGCTGCCGCTAAGGTGCGTCTAGATTTCTAGGCTATGTCTAAGTAACAGCAATAAGACATAATTGAGAACTCATTTGAGTCATCTGGTGTTTCAACATAATATCTGGGTGTCTGAAAGTTTGAGCAATGAAAGAGCAACATCTAAGCAATAACATTTCCTTCATGTGGCCCCACACACACACACACACACACACGTTTTAATGGTGTTGAAGAGATTGAAAGAGATCCTGTCCTTCACCTTTCTCAGTTCTAATATCTGTAATGTGAATTTCTGGAGGTTAACATGATCATCAGCTAAAATACCTGGAATAATCGCAGGCTTTAATCTCACATTAAAGCTCAGAGAGAGTGAGAGACCATTTCCCTGTTATTGGAAAAAACAGGTGTGTGTGTGTGTGTGTGTGTGTGAGAGAGAGAGAGAGGAAGTGCAGGGTGATTTAATGTGGTTGTCTGAAACGTTATCTCTGTCTTTAATTCATCTTCTGAATGATCCGTTGTAATTAGATTTGTTTTTTATTCTCTTCCCTCTGCTAGAGATTGATGGTCTGATTAAACCCACAGTCATAAGTGAGAGTTAGGCTCGCTCACTCACTCGCTCTCGCTCTCTCGTCTAAATAAGAAAAGCCGTAAGTTCAATAGTGTCAGGAAACACAAATACCTTACGCTACCTTATTCATTAACCTAACATTAAATTGATCCAGACGCGTGTGTATGCACATCCTTTCTGGGTAGTTGAGGTGATTGCTTCATCCAAAGCTATTTTACATTGTAATTCTTATATATTTGTATTAATTGATAATATATATATATATATATATATTAGAGCTGGACGATTTTGGCTAAAAATCATAATCGCGATTAATCGAACAAGTCACCTCGATTACGATTATTGAACGATTATTTAAAAAAAAAATCTCATGTCACTGGCAAGACTTTTACTGTAAATATGTTTACAGTTGTTTTTTCTAATGAAAGAGTGCATAATCCTATCTTCTAAAATAAGGAAACACACAGATAGCTATTAATGATTATTTATTAAATATTTCAAACATTTGAATTAAACAAAGCATACAATGCTTGAAATCAAAACGTCTTATAAAAAATGTAATTTAAGTTTTAATGTAAAAATAAAGTTTCCTAAAATTGTAGAAAATAAAGAACTTTTAAAAAGTTATTTCTGTAAACAAAATAAATTATTGTAAATATTGCCATTTTAAAAGTAAAATATAACTTGTATAAAACTAAAAAACAAATCATTTTCATATTGTGTAGCATTTGTAAATGCTTGTGTTAGACACCTGCTTTGTGGCGGCACTAGCTGGGCGTTTGTCAGTCTCCCTCTCTCTTTTTGAGCAATGCACGTAATGTCTCAGCAGCGTCTAGTTTGCTTATGAGCTGCGATTTCTCTCTCGAGAAACCACGCTTGTGCATTTTTTTCTCTGATTCGATCATAAACACGCTGGCGAACGATCCCGGCTTCAGCGTCATTACGACGACACAGCATTGATTACAGCTTCTGTTCACACAGCGCTCGTTTCGGGACTGAACACGGCAATGTAGAGCCCCAACCTGGCATCAATCCCGGCTCGTGTTTGCGTTCACACAGAAGGAAATTTCCCGACAATTTCCCGGGATCAACGCGCTGTGTGAAAGGAGCTCATGTTGCTTCAATGTCGCAGACTGGACGGTGCGGAGTCACGTGACTACACACACGGTAATATGTTTTAAAGGGGTCATATAATGGTACTTGCACTTTTACAAGTTGATTGTACTGAAATGTGTGTTGGCAGTGCCTGTACACAGCCATCATATAATGATAAAAATCCATCCAGTGGTTTTGTTTTAATCTCCTTATATGTTTTCCCCTGCCTCAAATCAAGCCGTTCGAGCCTGTGACGTCACAAGCTCGCACGCCCCTCCCACGACTGTTGATTGACAGCAGCGTTTCAACACAGACCCGCCCTCGCTCGTGAGTGAGATGTCAATCATAGTTCGTCATTGTTTACACTGGAGCAGAATGGCGGCCGTCTAAGCGATTCTGGTGTTCTGTTCTTGGGTGTAATAAGGAACACAGCAGTCATTTTAATGTTCCTAAATCCGAACCGCTGAAGACGCAGTGGCTGAGTTTTGTTTATGAAGGAAATATTCACGACGAGCAACGTCAATGCGCTCATGTTTGCGCAAATCATTTCTCACCAGACTGCTTTTTAAACGAGGCGAGGGTCAATATAAATCAGGTTTAGCTTAGAAGCTGCTACTGAAAAAGGAATCGGTACCAACTGTTCGTGTTCCTGCTGGCCCTCCAGAAGAAGTGAGTGTAACGTTTTATTTATTAACCTTTATATGAATCTTTGCAAATCCCTTGCACGCTTCACGATGAATGTGGCTAATGTTTACACTCAGGGTGCATTACGGCATGTGTTCTATGTAACGTTACGACGTTCTCAATATAATTCATAATCCCACGTTTATAATGAAAAACGCGTTAGAGGTGTTGTGTTATTAAAAACTGTGTAAGTTACGCAGTTACAGTTAACGTAACAGGAATATTAACAGGAATATCAATGCAGTTACAAAACTATAGATGTATTTAAAAGTTTTCTTAAAACATAAAACATTTTCGTACTGCACTAAACATAAACATACAACAAATTCTTAGTTATCCTTCAACTACTGCTAGAATCATTACTGACATGACCTCATGTCAGTAATGATTCTAGCAGTAGTTGAAGGATAACTAAGAATTTGTTGTATGTTTATGTTTAGTGACCTCACTGACCTCATGTCAGTTTCAGTCACGAGTTGTACCTAACACTGAGATAATGTCACGCATCACTGACAAGCCTACTTTTACAAAAAAAAAAAAGAAAAGTTTTTCAACATAAATCTGTCAACGAACTAACCTATAACTTACATTAGTAACGTTAAACACATAGCGTTTGTATCTCACAACTCTAACGTTACCCTGCCAGTACATACAAAAATAGATCAAAGTGACATTGTTAACCAACCATTCAGAAACGTCCTGTTCGAGCCTTATTGTCGAACTTCTTCGGGGCCGTCATCTTGTTTCGGGTCCGACTCCGGTTCAAACTGATACGGTTGCACAGATGCGTCCTCAGAGAGAATCCCGCTGCCATAATAAACCCTCAACTACTGTTGTCAAGTTAACACTCCACGTGCGTTGTGTTACAGCGCCCACAGAACAGAGGGGCGGAGTCAGCGAAGCTCATTATCATTTAAAGGCACATACACTTAAACGGCGTGCTGAAAACAGAGCTGTTTTTGAGCAGGTAAAATGAGTGTTTTCTTAAAAAACTAATGAGAATTTTTAATAAAAGTATATTACAAACTTTTCATTTAGACCCTAAAGATTCATATTAACTTGTACAAAAATGGCATTATATCACCCCTTTAAAGGGAAAGTACATTAACACGCAGTGGGCGGAAATATTAATAGGATTCAAAAATCGAAATAACCGACATGGTAAAATTACGTCGGTTATAGGCTCTGAATTTCGGTTTCGATTATTTTTCGATTAATCATCCAGCCCTAATATATATATATATATATATATATATATATATATATATATGTGTATGTGTGTGTGTGTGTGTGTGTGTGTGTATACATATATATAGGCTATATATACACACACACATATCATACACAAAAGTAGTTCAAAAAAGTTAATACAAAATATATAGGCTATGTATATACATTTTCATTACTTGAAAATAAAAATAAAATAAAATACATAAAATATTGACAGTAAATAATATTTAATTAAAATGTAAAAAAATTGCCAAAGCAAGCAACATTTCTCATTTTCATTTAGTTTAAGTTAAAGTAGTAAAACAACTAAAACTTAAAACAGAAAATATAAAAATTAAATGAACAGTAACAAAAACAATGACAGTATAGTAATGATATTAAAAAAACATTGATACACAATTTGGTGTGTGTTTGTGTGGGGGAAAATCTATTGTGACAACATAAATATTTTTTACCGTCACTTACTTTCTCTCTCACTCACACACACACACACACACACACACACACACACACACACACACACACACACACACACACACACACACACACACACACACACACACACACACACACACACACACACACACACACACACACACACACACACACACACACACACACACACACACACACACACACACACACACACGAGTGATGGAGAGAAAGAAGGAAGGAGAAAAGGGAACGTATAGGAGTTTGAGCAGATGGATATGCTTGCGTTATTAATTATGTCTCCTCTGGAGAATGGCAGCTTCCTTTAAGCTCAGCTCACTGCTGTTCCATAGTGTAGCACAATCACACAAAAGCCAATAAAAGAACGGGGGAAAGAGGAGGAGAGAGATAATCCATCCTGCCGAAAGCTGCGTCATTAACCGTTTCATAGTGCCGTGTCATGGCGAGCTGCCGGCTGCGTCTTTGTGTCAAATCATCACTCTTTCTCTCTCTCTCATTCTCCTTCTCATGAGGCTGGATTGTGGTGCGGCTTTTCTTTGGTGGTGGAAACTTTCTGTGTGAATCTGGGAGTGTCATTGTCATGATTTCTAGGTCATTCGAAGTAACTTCATGTATTTCATAAAACATATTTTCACAGCAATCTCGTTATATCACCCACTGTTATTCTCACTAAAGGGGCCCACATTTGTCACATGACTCGCTGAATGCTTTTCACTTTATCTTAGTTGTCAGCATTTTATTCAACACTTTTCGTGGAATAAATTAATCATTTGTGACGAATATGCCTGTCAAAAAAATGACTTCTGCATCATGAGTGATGTGATGTGAGTCAGTAGGTGTCCGAGACTGTCGTAGCGCTTACAAAACATGAATAAAAAATGAACTAGTGCACATTTGGCCCCAAACATACTCTATCCAAGCCGGATTTCATGGTTTTGTTATTAGTGTAATTGTTTATGGTCAGTTTTTTTTTCTTTCAGGTCGACTAATAATTAGACCAAGAAGGTGCGTTTTAGAAAGTTCATCACGTCTAGTGACAAAACTGGATCGCTCTCTCTTTATAATCTTTGCACATATGCAGTTTGGCTTGGTTGATTATAAAGGAAGTGATCTAGTTTTGTCACGCCGCTCGCTTGTGGCGTAGACACGATGCAGGGATATTTCAGGATATTGTGTGAGTGTTGGTGCATGTGTGTTTGGCTCCTGTCATTGGCAGAACATTGCTGTGTCTGGCACTGAGAGAAGAGGATAAGAGGAGACCATCAAAGATGGGATTAGGAAGAATTACACACACACACACACACACACACACACACAAACACATAAAATGAGCCTGCCGCACACAATCCTCCTCAAATGTACAATCACAGACTCAGTTCTGATTGATTTTCATACAACCAAATGCTGTATAGAAAAAAAAACAGTTGAATGATAATTCAACGATAAAAGAATAAAGACGTCCACTCAACAAATATAGCGATTATGACACAGAGAAATTATATCTTTGGAATCACAAATTATAATTTTTTCCAGCAGAGAATTGAGAAAAACATTGACAGCCAATCAGAATCCAGCAGATTTTTTAAAGAGCTCGGCAGGGATTACATCAAAACCGGCAAGACTGATTCACCACGGGTTCCCTCACGATTTTCCTAAGTTTTTTTTATTAAAATGATTATTTTTTTTTTAGTTCTACAACATAAACTGCCCACAGCCATAACGGAAATGTGGATTTCGGAGCAGTTGTGTTTATTTTTGAAAACGTATGTTAATAAGTTACTAGATTAGACAGTTAAGGGTGTGCGTGTGTGCAGTTTACAAAACGTCAAGGTATGAAGAAGTTATGTTTACCACAGGCTTTATTTTACTCATAAATTGAAGAACACCATTATAAAAAAACAGAAAAATTGTGAAAAAACTTTTATGTTGTTTATATGTCTATGTGGTGTTTTTAATATGCTTTAAAACAAACCATGAGCAAATTCACAAGTCAACACCATTGCTGAGTATTTTCTCCTTAAAACGGCAGTGAACAAAAAACTCGGTTTGAAATCGCTGGTGTTTCTGACGTCACAAACTAACTACCTTCTAACCAATCAGGTCAACGTGTGATCGTCAGTGAGTGGATCTCTGAGCTGAGTGAGTGAGTGGAGGCGGGGCTAATTTGCATATTCATAGAATGCGCATACTAAATGAGGCAAGAGTGTAGAGTAACATTAAAGCTATTTTAAGGCATAAAGATGTCATTTTGGTGATCAAAGAGAGTTTTAAGGGATAAAGATGATTGGCTAGAGGGGGACTTTAATGAATCGACAGCCTATCAGCTAATCTTCAACATGTTTACTCTTAAACATTCAGTTTGGATTGATACATTTTTTAGAGTTTACACTGAAAAAATGCTGTTTTATAAGAGAAATCATGGACAATTGAGCCACAGGTAGGATTTGAGCGAATTAATTCAATGACGAAATTCAAGTATGAACCAAATTCAATGACGTCAAGGCTGTAATGTGATTGGTTATCAGTGGTAGAGCCCCGGACCCTCTTATCTCCCAGTAAGGGGTGCTTCTCCAACCCAAGGCTGCATGTCTCGGCTGCCACGTCTTCGAGCTCCGCTGAAGGCCATCTCAGTTTGAAGGATCCTTGGATGGCCGGCTTTGTTTCATGTCCTTCATTCAGCTCACTCTGAAGGATGCATCAAGTGTATTCTTCGTGTCCTTCAATCACCCACAATCCTTTGCACACATTCTAATTCATTACAACAAAATGGCAATATTTTCAGAGATGAAGGCATACATGTTATGTTTGGTTTTGGTGTTGATTAATCACTTGACACTAAACGACCAATAATGTAAGAGACTGGGAGACCACAGACGGCTGCCATTCATCACATAAAAAGCCAGTTAATTGAAAGATTTTATTATTTTTGTGCCGTGACCGTGGCGGCGGGAACATGTGTGACGTAGACATGCAAACTTACTAGACCAGGGGTGTCCAGGGAGGCTGAGAAAAAGTCATATCAGCATTGATGTGAAATTTAGATTGGTGTTATACCAACATATATTGGTGTTGGTTCTTTTACCGAGGAAAAAAGATAAAGAACTTGATTGATCTCATTTCGTTTGTCAGAGCCTGATTGCATTAATTAGTACAGTGGCATTTCAAAAATACTTTTAATATTTTTATTCTTTATATTTTACTCCTACCCAATCGGTTGATGGATTACCAGTCATATACATTGCAGTTTTCCCATTCATATACCAATTAGAAATGTTCCCAGACAACAACATACCCAACAACATACTTACCCAGGCCGCTGTCCTGCAGAGTTTAGCTCCTGCTATCCTCAAAACACCGGGCTGGAAGTTTCTAGTATGTCCAGTATCTCCTTGATCAGCGGGTTCAGGTGTGTTTAATAGGGGTTGGAGCTGAACTCTTCAGGACAGTGGCCTCCAGGAGCAGGATTGACACCCCATGTGAAAGCAATTGCAGAATTACTAATTCCTACTAGTCATCCAGGGGTGCGGTTCCAAAAAGTGTCGTTAGCCCAGCTTATGTTCGCAAGTTCTGTCGTTATCAGCATCAACGAGTCTGTGTTTCCAAAAACCATGAATATTCGCAAAACAACATTGCAAAGTTGAGTGGTCGGAATGACAGCTCTTGACTTGTGGTTAGAGGCTTAGGCTCAATCCCAATTCACCCCTTGGCCCTACCCCTCTGTTTTGCACATTCACGTCTAGGGGTATCCCGATTCTTGCTGAGATCGAGGGGTAGGGCGAAGAGGTAGGGCTACATAGCCCTCGAAACAGAGATTTTTCAGAGGCTCACTCTGAACGGAGGGCTACGAGAAAGTTCGCTTCGCAGAATGCATCGCGAATCACCGGCAAGATGGCTTCGCAAACGGTGTTAAACATTTAAATTTAGCGCCAGATGACACCACCATGCACTTTATTTACTCTTATAATAATAAAATAGTCATTTAAATTAAGAAATTGTATAATACTTTACACTCTAAAAAAGGCTGGGTTGTTTCAACCCAAAGTTGGGTCAAAAAATGGACAAACCCAACCATTGGGTTAAAACTGTAAATATAAAACTTAACCCAATGGTTGGGTTTGTCCATTTTTGACCCAAATTTGGGTTATAACAACCCAGCATTTTTTAGAGTGTACCTTTCCGAAACAGAAAAGACTTACATTTAGAGGAAGGAACGTTATAATCCTCATGTTTCCTCAAAGTTAAGAACCATCGTTGACGACTGATGACATATCGGGTTCATGAAGGGTTGTTCCATTTCGTAGGGGAATATTTCAACCCCTTGGCCCTTGTAACTCTGTTTTAAGGGCCATGGGGTACACTCGAAACGAAGGGGTAGGGGCAAGGGGTGAATTGGGATTGAAGCATAGTGTCTTGTTTGCATGGCGAGCCTCATTCTAGCGTTCAGTGCTGAGCAGGAGTCCAGCCTCAGAAGGACTGCTTCAGGAAGGACCTGGCCTCTACACTCTAAAAAATGCTGGGTTATTTTTAAACCCAAATGCTGGGTTGAGCATTTTGACTATGGTCCTGGGTTATTTTTTCCATAATGAGCTGACAATGACCCAGCATTTGGGTTTGTTGACTAATTGTTGATTAAACATGAATGTATTTATGATTAAATTGATTGAATCAATAAACAGTAGTGTTATTATTGTTATTAATATTATTTTTGTTATTAGTATTTTATTATTATTATTGAAATTAATAACCTGTAACATGGGATTGTTTGACCCAGCATTAAAAAAACAACCCAGCAAATGCGCTAATGTCAAATAACCCAGCAGGTGTTCTGTCCAATATTTACCCAACGATGGGTTGCCAAATAACCCAAGTTGGGTTGTTTTTAACCCAGCATTTTTTTGAGTGTAGGATCCAGCTTTCTGTTCGAGAAGCACTCAATAAGACCCTCTCTGGAATCAGTCTTCCGGGTTTCCTCGACACCACTGTGTTTAAAGCGGCTGACAGCATCTTAAACAGAACATGTCCGTTATGTGTGGATAGCTGCTAGTTATTGTAATAATTTTTGGTGTGAACAGGACTTGAAAGGAATAGTTCACCCAAAAATGAAAGTTGTCCCATAATTTACTCACCCTCAAGCCATCCTGGCTCTTTCCAGCTTAGAATAGTTCCGGCAACGGCTGTACGCTCGTTCACGAGAGAGTCACGTTCTGGCAGAAGGGTATGACGCTGGATGTGTGACGTAAGCGTAGCGTACTCTAAAAAATGCTGGGTTAAAAAACAACCATTTCTGGGTTATTTGATTGCGCTGGGTAAATATTGGACAGAACCTTTGCTGGGTTATTTTTACCCAGCTTGTTGGGGTTTTATACATTAACCCATTTTCTGGGTTGTTTTTAGGCAGGGGTGGGTCAGACAAAATTAATTTTAAATAATAAAAATGCACTCTAAAACTCTGTTATATAGGACAGGAACTGTTCATATACAATATTTTTTATTCAATGGCAAGTTTCTCAGTTTTCGATTTTCTATCAGAAAACAGAAAATAAAATGATCGTTGACAAATGTATCCAGTTTTAATCGGTTTGACACAGTATACCCGACATTGGGTTACACTGACCCAGTGCTGATGACCCAGCTGTTGAGTTACAGAATAATTACCCAGCACTGTGTAAAAATATTAATAATAACCCAATAAAATGACCTAGCTGGCTGAACCCAGCATTTTTTTAAAGAGTGACCCAGCACATGAGTAAAAATATAAAAAATAACCCAGCAGGCTGAACCCAGCATTTGGGTAAAAAAATTATAACTGTGTTTGCATGCTTTTTTACTAAAAAGAGCCGGTTCATAAGAGTAATTTATTCAAGAATCATTCTACACCAGTCGCGTTGTATATTTTATTTTTTCCCGAGGGAGCTCTGGTGCCAAAAGTGACACGTTTACATGCGCACTGGAAAAACGGAGAGGAAGACACAAAAACTGTGTTTGCATTTAAACACGGTGTTCGTAACTTTAATTCTCTCACGCACATGGACTGTTCTCCGCCAGAAACCCAGGTGTGCTGAACTGCTTTCTCTAAGACTTAATACCTATTTTTAATAATAAATGTAAGATATTTTAAATAAGCTTCACTTCAAATAATAGACACCTGTGTAGTGTATAAATGTGAATGTGACGAGAGCTTGGTGACTGATAGATATGTCTCTGTGTGTGTGACCTGTTGATGTCTTAAACTCTCACAGACATCATGGCTGTCATTCTTACTAACACACACACACACACACACACACACACACACACACACACACACACACACACACACACACACACACACACACACACACACACACACACACACGCACACACACACACACACACACACACACGCACACAGGGCCGCAGATGGAAAACCTAATTCTGTCTTTTCTGTCTTTCCTTTTCAAAAAGCCACCAATTACATCCACTTCTCTCCACCTCCCTCTCACACGCTCACTCTCTCGTTCTCTCATTCCCTGTCCCCTTGCTTTAACGAGCTATCTTGTTAACGTCAGAGCCTCTCTTACTTTTAGCCTTTCTCCTTCTCTCGTTTTCTTACCCTCTGCTATTCAATCTCTTCTCTCTCTCTTCTCTCTCTCTCTCTCTCTCTCTCTCTCTCTCTCTCTCTCTCTCTCTCTCTCTCTCTCTCTCTCTCCTCTCTCTCTCTCTCCCCTCTCTCCTCTCTCTCTCCTCTCTCTCTCTCCTCTCTTCTCTCTCTCCTCTCTCTCTCTCTGTTTTTGTACCACTCTTGTAGATAGAGGTGTACACCGAAAAGCTTTTGGCCTGATGAGAGATAAAAAATAAGGGAAAGAGAGGAAAGTGCTCTTGCTTTCAGAATAGAGGGATGCGGCAAAAGAAATGGAAAGCGAGAGGTTAGGCTGAAGGAAAAAATGGATGGAAAGAGACTTGGAAAAGCAATAATAGGTGGCCCAGTGACAGAGATTAGAGCCCTGTTAGACAGGGGAAGTAATTGCGTGGTGCACATGTTACAGGAGGGTGATATTTTACAGCACACTCGTTTCTGGAAGCGATGCTTGTTGATGTGGGACTCTGGTCTTCACATTCAAAGGGACGGCAAATGACATTTACAAAAATAATTCTGAAATTCTTCCAGTAAGATTCTCGCCCAGAACGCGTTTCAGATCTCTCATGTTTCTTTTAGACCGCAATGTCAGTCAATGTAGAGACATTTGCTCAAGTTTCCCACTTTCCTGATTTTTCCCATGAGAAAAGATCTTGCGTGTTTCCAGAAGAAATCTCCCAAAACCGCTCGACACCTCAATCAAAAGTCTGCTTTCAAAAGATACAGATTTCTCAATTTGATTCAGTTCCCCATTTACAAACATTTGATTCAAGTTCAATTCATTTGGTATCAAAGTATTTAGATATGCATGTATGTACAAAGATGGTGGATTCAGAAAGTGCAACACGCAATATGACGGATTAAGTCCCGCCTTCTAAATAAAAGAGCCAATCGCTGATTGGGTTCACTGCATCATGTTGCACACAGAACGTGTTTTTTCTGTTCAAAACGTGAGGCGCCGGTCAGTTGAACGACAAAAAGTGCAAGGTTTAGAGACACGTTTTTAAAAGTGTACCTTCTTTTAACTTTTGTAGAACGCTGTGTGTGTCGTGCATGAGGAGTTCAGGGTTAAAGACGTCCGTCTAGCGCGTGTTTACATAGGAAAACAACGGAAAAGTAGCGCAGCTAAACATGTTCTTTGTGCATTCGCTGGTCTAGCCTGAAAAATGCTGTTTTTTAATCATGATTTGAGCATTTAGAAACATTTGTTGTCAGATTTCATTTAATTTTTCTTGCATATAAAATAAATTCTCTCTGCTAATGCTGTAAATATAGTGTTTTCGACTGATGCAAATGAATCGGGTCATAAGAGTCGTTTGTTTCAGAGATACTTATCAGATGTTTCTGATAAAAATTGTGATTTAAATGTTATTGTATTACATGCTTATTATGATTATGCGTATCATTAAGCTAAAATATATAGACAAAAATACTGTTGTAATATTTCACTGTAAAATATTATTTAGGTGGAGTTTGTGTAGTTAGTTACTGATGCACTCTTAAACATACAGCGCATATATTTACATAATTAAAATAACAGCCTTTGCAATTAATTATCGCATTAAACCATATCAAGATTTCAATGAATCGTGAAGCTCTAGGTCACACTGCATGTTTTTGATTCACCAAAAAGAGTCAGCTCATAAGAGTCATTTGTTCGAGAATCGGTCTACACTTTCCCCTGGCCAATGTCACATTTCATCATAATTAATATTAATGAGCAGAGCTGATTAATCTTATAGTGTGCCTCTTCCGACATAGGATTACGCTCCTGGCTACTATCCACATTCATTTTATAGCTCTGAACTTTTTACTCTGTCAACCATCGTCTAATGTGCTTCTATTTTAATTTCTCTCAAGGAATCTTAGGAGAAACATTTGAGGCAAAGTTGAAACTGAAATGAAACTAAGCTCTAAGATTCCAGCTCAAAGTCTTTCCGTAGAAAAAGCGTGAGGATGCTTTAATAGAGAGGGCTGGAGAGAGAAACATCACTTGACTTTGGAGACCAGTGAAAGATGTAAGTATGGAGGAAGTGCGGAGGAAGAGGGCGGGCAGATCTCCCACAAGCGGCGTTAGCTATGCCTGAATTGATGCGGTAATGAACAACCTCGCGCATAGATAATTAATAAGAACTCTTGATTAATTACACTGCGATGAACTGCTATAGATGCAGGCGCGGAGGAGAGACAAAGGAGGAGTGATATGAATGTGAAAGATTGTTTAGTTCTGACTGTTTGTGTGTGTTAGCGTGTGTATGTGTCCCTGCGTGACCTTCACGGGGAAGTTTAATGTTGTTTGGAGTTTAAAGAAATGTTCTGGGTTTTATACCTCTCAAGCTCTGCTGATTTGTGGCTTTACCGCGGGCAATTACTTCCACCCGACGAGTTTATAGTAATGGACATTATGCCACAAAAGCTATTTGAGCTTTTTCTGTATTGAACCTAAAATAGACTCAAATCTAATTCGCCTTGATCTTTTGACATAAGAGGTCTTCGTACCAATTAAAAATCCTTCAAGTTTCTTAGCTTAAAATGTTCTTCTCATTAGAAATGAAGCATTTATTTTATATTTTTTTAAAAAATGGCTCATTTTGATATCGCGGGATCTGTGATGTCACACAGGCAAATACATTGATGAATAGTTCTACATCATCTCCTCATAGGCTCCGCCCACTGGCGTTCAGTCACTTAACGACTGACATTTTCCTTCACTGGATGTGAGCGTCACGTCAAACATAAACCCATTATAATCACTGACGCTGTCTACACTGATACAGTTTACAGATGTGTGTTCAGTTTACAGATGTGTGTTCAGTTTACAGATGTGTGTTCAGTTTACAGATGTGTGCTCAGTTTACAGATGTGTGTTCAGTTTACAGATGTGTGTTCAGTTTACAGATGTGTGTTCAGTTTACAGATGTGTGTTCAGTTTACAGATGTGTGTTCAGTTTACAGATGTGTGTTCAGTTTACAGATGTGTGTTCAGTTTACAGATGTGTGCTCAGTTTACAGATGTGTGCTCAGTTTACAGATGTGTGCTCAGTTTACAGATGTGTGTTCAGTTTACAGATGTGTGTTCAGTTTACAGATGTGTGTTCAGTTTACAGATGTGTGTTCAGTTTACAGATGTGTGTTCAGTTTACAGATGTGTGTTCAGTTTACAGATGTGTGTTCAGTTTACAGATGTGTGCTCAGTTTACAGATGTGTGTTCAGTTTACAGATGTGTGTTCAGTTTACAGATGTGTGTTCAGTTTACAGATGTGTGTTCAGTTTACAGATGTGTGTTCAGTTTACAGATGTGTGTTCAGTTTACAGATGTGTGTTCAGTTTACAGATGTGTGTTCAGTTTACAGATGTGTGCTCAGTTTACAGATGTGTGTTCAGTTTACAGATGTGTGTTCAGTTTACAGATGTGTGTTCAGTTTACAGATGTGTGTGTTCAGTTTACAGATGTGTGCTCAGTTTACAGATGTGTGTTCAGTTTACAGATGTGTGTTCAGTTTACAGATGTGAGTTCAGTTTACAGATGTGTGTTCAGTTTACAGATGTGTGTTCAGTTTACAGATGTGAGTTCAGTTTACAGATGTGTGTTTAGTTTACAGATGTGTGCTCAGTTTACAGATGTGTGTTCAGTTTACAGATGTGTGTTCAGTTTACAGATGTGAGTTCAGTTTACAGATGTGTGTTTAGTTACAGATGTGTGCTCAGTTTACAGATGTGTGCTCAGTTTACAGATGTGTGTCAGTTTACAGATGTGTGTTCAGTTTACAGATGTGAGTTCAGTTTACAGATGTGTGTTTAGTTTACAGATGTGTGCTCAGTTTACAGATGTGTGTTCAGTTTACAGATGTGTGTTCAGTTTACAGATGTGTGTTCAGTTTACAGATGTGTGTTCAGTTTACAGATGTGTGTTCAGTTTCTGACGAACTCCACACACTTGAGTCTGTCGACAACACGACTAATAGACGAGTGAAAGAACTTGCGCTTGCTACTTTAAACAGTTTGTTTGTGTCTCTGTACAGACTTCAGAAGGATCCCAGCGTCAGAAACAAGTGGATGATTTATTTTAATGTCGTCCTGGATCATATCTATACGTTTGTTCTGATCTTTTTTTGTTGTTAACGAGGCTCAGTGTAATGGAGAGTTCACACAGAAACTCTTGTTGAAAGATGAAGCAGCGACTGTATTGAATCTGACAGAAGCTGCATCACAAACTGAAGTAAATGACTTCATAATGCTTTATCTGTAAATGACGGTTTTACATGGATAAAGTTTTCAAAACACTTACTCATGTGCAATAGTGAGTGGGTGTTGATACGGTGCAGTGACGTTAGCCAATGATAACAGTGGCCGTTTACTGACAAGCCCTAAATGAGCCGTGCCTTAAAAACAGACAGAGACTCAGAATGAGGGTTGAAATTGATAGTTTTTCCACATATATATTTGTTTTATTAACATTATAAGTGAACCTCTAGCAACATATTAAAGTAATGAAATAATCAATTTCCTTGGTGGAGCCACACCTTAAAAATGGCTCAAAATGAGGGTTGAAAATAATCTTTTTTTCCCATATATATTATTTTATTAAATTATTGTTTGCAAAAAACTTTATTAACGCTATAAGTGAACCTCAAGGAACATATTTACAAATAATTCCATGTCGTGATCGCTTTAAAGGTTTTTGAATGGAAAGGAGAAGTTTTGTGTGCCAGCTGTGGTGCCACGGCCCCTTTAATACCAATCTAGAGGCATCAGACCACAACCTCTGCAAAAACAAGACACGACCTTTGGCTCCGAACCAAACGCACACACATGCTGAATCTGAGGATCAAATGGCAAACTGTTAAATGAAACCCGCAGGGACCTGTAGGTGAAGATGGAGGAGCTTCATGGAGTTACGCTCTCTGGAGAGAACGCCACTGTTTATTTGGAGGCTGGAGAGAACTAAATATATTGCTAGTCTTCAGTCCTGAATATAACTATTCAGAAGAAATAAAAAAAAATTAACAAAATTGCAGCTGATTCTGATTCTAGTCGTCGGTGACCTTGAGGATTCTTCACGGCCATGTTCTTTAGAAGCAGAATAAGCTGTACTTTTCACATTACTTTCGGCGCTGTAAAAATGTTTTTGTGTCTGTTAACCTAAAAATGTGATTCATGTTAAAATTTAATTTAGCTGGTTTTATTCAGTCCAAAAAAGTATTTAATATAACTGAACAAACCTAACTATGTTTGGTTACACCAATGAAGGCATTTTGTAAGAATCAGATGGAAAAAACTAAATCGTTTTATCAGATAACTGAGCTGATGTCTAATTTCCACAAGCTATACTGTAGTTTTCATTTGTTTCAAGTTAAAGTTGAGGAATCAAAATGCATAATGCATCAAAATTATGATTTCAAACAGGTAGATGAACAAATGTTGCTGTTTGGCTGTTTAGGATTCTCTTACAAACCCTAGAGCCACAGAATTCATATATGATTTAGGAGATATAAAAGGATGGTTCACTCAGAAAGAACATTTCTGTCATCATTTACTCACTCTCATTTTGTTTTGTTGTATGATATTTTTTTTATACGGAATACAAAATATTTTGAATATAATTTACAATGTCGGTAAGCAAACAGTTTTGGTAGCCATTGACTTTAATTGTATGTACAAAAAAACGAACCGCCATTTTAATTCCGCCTTTAGGTACTTCCCACTTCTGAAGTCGTGATTACAAGCTCGTACATTCAAGTGCTTTGTTGTCGGAAAGAACATGAATCATGGAGGACACCAGGTTTATTCTTGCTTATTTATTTGGAAAATCTTATTAAAGCCAAAAAAGATATTTAGTGTCCCATTCATCGACAACCATATAAACATTCACCACGCTATAGCTTGCTGCGATTCTGGAATTTCGGTCAAATACAGACTATTTACATACAATACGCTTCAAATGATTATTCACATTTGTAAATATGCACTACTTTAACGATAAGACAAGGCGATGTAGTCGTTGTGGGAAAAACTCAGCAAACTCAGAAACTTGGGTATCAAAATGATCCCAGAGATTCCCAGTGGTAAATATGATTTATGAGGACACGTTCATGTCCAGTTTTTAACTAGGAAACGTGTATTCCTGATACTAGCATGTGAAGGCAGCATTTTTTGGATTAACCGCCCCTTTAAACCTTGATGATGTAGCCCTCTCTTCATATCAAATTGTGAGTGTAAGTACAGTATTTTAACATCCCCCTTTAAATATGGCTTCTACTGGGATTTAGTTCCTATATAACACATTAAAGGAGCATTTCACCCCTGGGAACCTTGATCTTCATTGAAAGTGGGTCATATATGTATTCGAAATCTGTCAAAATTTTCAAATTTGGTGCCTTTTTGACCGAGTTATGACAGAAAGTAACTTTATAGCGCATTAGTTTGGTAAACCACATTTCCCACAATGCAACGCGTTTGAACAGCTCCAGAAGCCACTCCCACTAATCCAGAACGCGGCATTACTGCACAAACAGTTCACTGTTGACGTTACGTTTTAAACGGGAATCATAACGTGACAATGCTTTAAGATATTGTTTATATTTGACAAGATTAATCATATATACATGTAAAAGACTTACTTTACAGTCAGGCGTCCATTTCTCCCTGCTGGCTTCGGCTGTCGTTTCAGGTTAATTTTCGGGATGCGGAAATATAGCTATATCTAGGACGCCTCTGTCCATATGCGGTGCGAAACTCGGATGGTTCACAACACAACACTCCATGTCCGTGTCTGCCTCTGACATTTCTTCTAGAAGGAATTGGCATTTTAGAGATTCTTTGCAGCAGACAGACTCTAGCTCGGTGTCCAGTTACAGCACGAGCACCACCAATTCGTACTGCGCGAGCAAGCCCGGGCTTCTCGTCTGCGCCGGGCTGGTCTCCTGTGGCGGCCGCTGCTGCAGCCGACGCCGACGCCGCCTCTTGTTCCTCCATCAGCCTCAGCTGCTCTTCGCTATATTGTGGCTCGTATAAATAGCCACGAACATCAGTTTCGAGCAAATGATTTTCAAAATCCTCGTCTTCCATATCGTGTGTCGTAAATTCAGCCATTATGGTAAATCTAACTCCTTGAGCGCTTGTTAGCTTAGCTTGCTGTCTTCCAAGCAAGATGGCGGATTAATAGTTTAGTTTCTTCAGGTTTAGTCCCACCCACTGATCTGTAATAGGCCGGTGGGGTCAGTGGGTCCCACGCCCTTGAATAATAATGAGCTAAAGGCTGTAGTTTTCTTAATATGCAATGAAATTTATCTTCCGTCCTATCGTGACGCAAAATGACGATATTTACGTCACGATAGGACGGAAGTAAAACACTTAAATCCTTTTTTCTCCCATCTCAGAAAAAAAACAAGCAAAATTCCACCATCATTATAATATATGACTGGGTTTCTAACAATACAAACCTTAATGCAAATGGGTGAAGTGACCCTTTAAGCACAACATTTTTACTAATCAATGTACTTGCGCACTGCGTTCAGACGGGCTTTAAAGACAGATGCTGACAGGAAGTGCCATCATGTCACAATGAATTTCTGCGGTGTGTTTAGGTCACCAAAAACACCACTGAGCTGAACTGATGGATAGACAAATGCTCATTGTTGTCCGAAAGGGGCCTGGGTCATGCATTTTTGTGATTTCTCTCCCTCTCTGTCTCCTTTTGTCATCCGTTCTTTTGTAAAATGATGACAAAGGGCATTTTTCAAGCTCTTTCTCTCTCCCCAGCCCCTCCTTCACCTCCTCATTTCTCTTCTTTCATCCTTTCTTCTTTCCAGCACTCTCACTTTCAGACTCTCTGTCCATCTATGGTTGTCTCGCTTTTTAGTCTCTTACCTCAGCATTCTCTCCCTCTCTTTCTTTACCTGTCAGTCTCCTCGGCTGGAGGTCTGACTAATTATTCTCCTCTCTTTCTCTTGCTCTCTCTCCTCTCGTGACACTGCTGAAGACACCTGGCTTAACCCAGCAGGACATCTCTGCGTCCATCCTTTCTCTCTGTCTCTCCATCCCTCGCTCCGCTCTGCCCTGGCTCTTTTGTCGTCTGATTTGACCACTGGTGCAGGTATTCTTCTTTTCAACAAAAATACAACTAATATAATTAGCTACCCAACTGTTTTCAATATTGATAATATTAAAGTGCCCCTATTATTATTTTCCGAATATTATCTTTCATGCGGTGTGTAATATCGCTGTTTGTGAATGTAAAATGGTCTGCAAAGTTTCGAAAATCGATTCTGAACTGCTGAAACGAGTCGTCGGTAATTCCAGTCTCACTCTGTTACAAACCTATGTAACAATGAAACTCATTTTGCATAATGCCAGTCTATGGTCTTCATTGGCTGTCTGTGAACAACGTCTACTTTGACCCTCAAACTCTGAAGTTGTAGCTGAGACTGGAAGAGTTTGGTTTGTGTTGTTCATGTCGAGAAGACGCTGTCTTCAGCGCTGAGAATACACTTTGATGCACTTAAAAAGAACGAGGACTCGCACTGGAATTGAAAAAAAAAAAAAACGACACCATTGTTCGTATCACTGTGTATTAAGAGCTAAGGAAGATCCAAAGCTGAATTCAGATATGGTAATGAGTGTTTCATTTCCGAAAATCGATGTGGGCGGTAGACCAATCACAACAGATTGACTCATTCGACCAATCAGAGCAAAGTAGATCAATCACAACAGACTGAGTCATCTGACCAATCAGAGCAGAGTAGATCAATCACAACAGACAGAGTCATTTGACCAATCAGAGCAGAGTAGACCAATCACAACAGACTGAGTCATCTGACCAATCAGAGCAGAGTAGACCAATCACAACAGACTGAGTCAACTAACCAATCAGAGCAGAGTAGACCAATCACAACAGACTGAGTCATCTAACCAATCAGAGCCAAGTTGACCAATCACAACAGACTGAGTCATCTGACCAATCAGAGCAGAGTAGACCAATCACAACAGACTGACTCATTTAACCAATCAGAGCAGAGTAGACCAATCATAACAGACTGACTCATTTAACCAATCAGAGAAGACAGAGTAGACCAATCATAACAGACTGAGTCATCTGACCAATCAGAGCAGAGTAGACCGTCTGACCAATCACAACAGACTGGACCGTCTGACCAATCAGAGCAGAGTTGCTCTCGGAAAGGAGGGGTTTTGAGAAACTTAATCTTCAAACACACCGTTTTCAGACTCTTTGAGAAATGAGGTGACGTGCAATGTAAATAAAAACGTTTTTTTCTTTCTGCATATAAATCTATTTTAGGAGACTTTAAAAAAAAAACCTAGGAACCTTTAAAATAGTATAATAGTGGCACTTTAAGAAACGTTTTTTGAACACCAAATCAGCAGTTTGACATCACAGGAATAAATTACATTTGAAGTAAAATATATTAATAGTTTTAAATTGTGCAAATATTTTGCTGTATCACTCTTTTTAATATATGTTGTATCGTATACAGCCAAGAGACTTTTTTCTTTTTTAATACTTTTTTAATACTTTTTTTTACCCAAAATGTCAGTTTATCCAAGAAGTTTGTATTTGATCCAGAAGGGATTCTAATTTGATCCCATTAGGATTTTTTAGGATTGGATCTAAATTATGATAGTAATCCTGTCAGGGATTTTTTCGACAAGTGAGTTTTAACATCTAACACTCAGACAACCCCCCCCCCCCATCTGTCACTCAGCCTGTTAACCTAGTCAGCAAGTTGGTGTGAACTTTCTTTCTCCAAGAGTTTGATAGGAATAATGATCAGCCATTTTTTTCTCCCTCTTTCTTTCTCCCGAGAGACGGAGGGGCGGGAACGGTTGAGGGAGAGAAAGAGAGTCAGGAAAGAGTGAATAGGGAGTTTCTGTCTTTTTCCTCCAGCGTTTTCATGTTCGCTGTATTTGTGAATGGTCTCTTCAGAATTCCCCGATAATAAAGAGAGAAAAGTGCTATTTTTAAACCCTTTCATATTTAATTATCACAATCATCAGGGATTTGCTGCATCTTTTCAGAATGAGTGTGCATATTGATCGCAACCTGTTTGTAACAGTGTAGTTGTTGTGGATTTGAGTTGTTGTTTTCCTTCTATGTGTGTGTGTGTGTGTGTGTGTGAATAGAGCGTTTGTCGTGGTATTCCTCTCACGGGACTCTACACGTCGCCGCGCTCTCGAAAACGTGCCTCTTCCCCGCTGGGACGCTCGTACTTCACTTCCAAAATTCATTCGCTCTCTTTATTTATCCAGCATCCCTTCTTCATGCAAATGAAAGGGTTGCCAGCAGAAAACGTTCCCGTGGACCACCGCGCAGCTCCAAAGCCTCTCTCGCCCGAGGCCTGTCAATCATACCCTCAGCTGTCAATCTCGCCCCCCGACAGGAAGTGCTCTTGAGAACACCGTTTTAGAGGCTGTTTCTAATTGGCTCGGGGGGAGAGAAGAATGTCATAAAGACCCCATGACCCTGTATGAGTTTGAGATGAAAGTTTTTGTGTGCTAAAAAGATGCCCTTCGGCACTGTGGAGGAGATGAGATTCGTATGGTACAACACACACACACACACACACACACACACACACACAACGCACACACACGCACACACACCACACACACACACACACACACACACACACACATGCACACACACACGCACACACACACGCAGCAGAAACTGGCATGACGCACATCTTGACAGGATTGGAAGCAGAGGTGTTTGAAGCAGTAGTCAGTCTCATCTGTCTGCTGACACCTCTCTCTCTCTCTCTCTCTCTCTCTCTCTCTCTCTCTCTCTCTCTTCTCTCTCTCTCTCGGGTGTTTTTCTCGGGTCTCTAGCTGTTGATTTTTTACCACAGGGCTCCTCAACTTTGGGTCCTTCTGGGACCCCGGCCTGACCGCACTAGACCCACCAGAGAGAGTATCCATGGAAGAGATAAAGAGAGGCAGTCAGAGGGGAAAACTGCACAATGAAAGTGTGTAAGGAAGAGTGAGAGAGTGGAATGACTTTCAGATGCGGGGACGGTTGATTTGTGAAGGCGTCGGGCTGTTTTGGGTGTTGTGGATGTCTGTTGGCTGTCGTCACTCCACACTGGCCCTGATTCGCCCGCTCACCACACGGCCCGTCAGGACACAAGACTGCGCCATATTGGAAAACACTGACATTACAATATTTTGTTTTTGAAACCGTTTCACCAGATGATATTTAAAGAATTATTCATTCTAGAATGATTGGGGTGATTTTGCAGAAGAGTGAATCTTCAAAGAAAATAACAACAAATTACAATCATAGGTAAATACAATAGGACAAAGATATAAAATAAAGAGTGCTTTATGTTTTTCAGGTAAGTCTAACAGTATTTAGGTACATAAATTCCACAATTAAATGTAAAATAACAGTGCATAGTCTTCGCTTTATAAATTAAATACAAAAATATATTTGTTCAAGCTAAAACAGTGATTTTGTCTTTGTATTTTGTTGTTTAATTAAATTAATGACACAGACGGCATCAGGAATATTAGGCTACTGTCACTTTAAGACTGAATGCACTGATCCAATATAACGATACGAATCCATTTTCTTTCTCAATTGTTTACATTCATGTAAGTCATAAACGAATGTGTTTACGAGGATACTCACCAAGAAAATAACAGAATTAGGTGTTTGCATTATTTCCGAATTGAGTTCTCTTGCGCTAGTATGGCTTGAATGTTTAAACTGACAGGACCTAAAACATGTGCAAGTGATCTATGATGATTAAAGTTAATAATCCAAGAATTACATGCGTTTCGAACCGAGGTGCCTGGACAATACGGATCAACTACAATAACGTGCACATCACAACATCGATGTTAAAACGATATTCAGAGACTTCCATACGTTTAGTGCCCTAACAAAACTGTTTTTTTTTTTATGGTGAGGAACTCTAAACATTTGTGAGCTGTACAATTTACCCAAAAGTTTTTCTAGAGGCATCAAAGAACCATTTTTGATTACTCAGAGAACCTTTCAGTCAACAGTTCTTAAAATAACCATTTATTTTATTATCTAAAGAACCTTGTTCTATAAAGAATCTTTTATGGAATGGAAAAGTTCCATGGATGTTAAAGGTTCTTCATGGAACCATCAATGCCAATAAAGAACCTTTATCCTTTTTTTTGGTATAGCATTGTAGTATAGTAATTTTTGCTTCTTAAAGGTGGGGTATGTGATTTGCAAAACGGCCGGCAGATTTTGAAAATAAACAACTCATAAGGTCCTACCTTCTCTTCTCAATCAAGCAATCAAGCACGAGCGAAAACTCAGATGCGCTCTCTCCCTTTCTCTCTCTCTCTCTCTCTCTCTCTCTGTACCGGGGCGACTTGCACTCACTGTGACTGGGTCACAAGCTTTTGAGTTTCCCGCGCGAACGGGACACGCGCAAGGGGGGGTGGAGGGGTTCATGGTACGACCGTTTGAGTGACGCATTTTCTGTCTAATGATTCTAGACGGTCTTGAAAATGATTGGCTGGAGTTTTTCGAGTCCTGCCCCTTCCACAGATTATTAAATTGCTTAATTTTCATTTCAGTGCTTCTAATTTACAATTAGAAGTGATTTTGAAAAAAATGGTCAAAAAAGAAAATCACATACCCCACCTTTAAGCTATAGCTGTACGGATTAATTATTATTATTATATTACTTTTATTGTTATAGTATCTATTGTTAGAGTGCCACTTTCAAATAAGTGAAAAAATAATCAATTATCAATGTATTCATTTAAAAAAAAAAAGTATTATTATTTTCATTTAATTTGAATTTAATTTATTTAATTAATTTAATTTAATTAATTAATTTAATTTAAATAAATCACATTTAAAAATGTTTATCTAAATTGTGTTTAAAAATGGACTTACTTTTTAATTAGCCATCCTCTATTTTCCTGTAAAAAAAAATCGAAAAATCCTTAAACCAGGATTAATTAACTTAAGCAGCTCCGCATAAAACATCAAGACTTCTTCTTCCCACTCGTGTTTTAATTAGCTTATACTTTAAACAAGTGAAATGAT
>CM070818.1:9594883-9609883 GCA_036326025.1 Chrosomus eos | reverse complement strand
TTCAACTTCAACTAAACTTAAATTAGGAATGTTGCATTAGTAATTAGCTGAAATAAAATAGTTTTTTTGTGTTTTTGCTTTTTTTTTTAATGTTTTAGTTAACCATCATAACCGTTTGTGTCTGCATTATTATCTGAACACGAGTTTTAAATAATATCTTGTGCGGTTTTGCGTCTGAGGTAAATTTATTTAGTTTTGAGGATGTTTAGGTGTTTTTAGTGCAAAAAAAAAAGTTTTGAGGATTTTTTACGTTTTTAGTGTAAAACGTGAAAAAAAGTCATGTGATTTAAAAAAAAAAAATTTGCAGCACACTTCCTGTCTTCCATTTGCATCTTTTTCCAGTTTTCCCCTCCATCATTTTCCTTAATGTTAACTTAATTTTCGATGCTTTTCTTTTGTTTCCCTCTGTAATTCTCTCTCCCGCCAGGAGCGTCCATATGGAAGCCATTACTCCCGCTGTTCCTCACCACAAACATTCCAGCAGTGCCTCCAGCTCTCTCTTTCTTCACTGCAGCTTCTCGCTCCTTCGCTCCTTCTCTTCTTCTCCTCCCCTTTCACCTGTTTTCGTTGTCCTCATTTCCATCATTTTCAGAGTTTGTCTGCGGAGGTCATGTGATAATTGGCCACATGTGATCTGCTCATTGTCAACATCACAGTATATTTACATACTGCCCTTTAGCTGTCGTTAAATATCTGTAAACAATCACACGACATAATTGTCTGTGCATGTCAGATGATAGTCGGCGTAATATGACCTCATTTTTAGTCTCTGCGTGTGCTTTTGTAATCTTTTGTAATGTTGTGTGTGTGGTGTTTGCACAGAGTTCATTTGAATAGAAAGGAAGATGGTTAAATATTTGTGTGTTCTGATGGCTCCGTCGAGACGGTTGATCTAAACAAACATCCTCCTCCTCGTCACAAAGGTTCAGTGTTGGTCTGGAATGTTTAGGCAAACCTGGACTCCGGAAAGCCTGTGAGTCTCCAGAGCAGATTCACTGATTCACTGATTCGCTGATTCGCTGATTCACTGATTCTCTGTCATCAGAAGATGCAGCTGAAGAAGCTGAAAATGGTAAATGTAAAATGGTAAAAATCCATCGATCATTCAATCTATCGTTCTATCCACCGTCCATCTATCGCTCTATCATTCTATCTATTGTTCTATCCATCCATCATTCTACCTATCATCTATCCATCCATCCATCTATGCTCTATCATCTATCTATTGTTCTATCCATCCATCATTCTATCTATTGTTCTATCCATCCATCATTCTACCTATCTTTCTATCTATGTTCTATTCATCCATCATTCTACCTATCATTCTATCCATCCATCTATCGCTCTATCATTCTATCTATTGTTCTATTCATCCATCATTCTACCTATCATTCTATCCATCCATCTATCGCTCTATCATTCTATCTATTGTTCTATCTCATCCATCATTCTATCTATATTGTTCTATCCATCCATCCATCTATCTCTATCATGATCTATCTATCATCTATTGTTCTATTCCATCCATCCAATTCTATCTATTCTATCCATCCATCATTCTAATCCATCCATCTATCGCTCTATCATTCTATCTATTGTTCTATTCATCCATCATTCTACCTATCATTCATCCATCCATCTATCGCTCTATCATTCTATCTATTGTTCTATCCATCCATCATTCTATCTATCATGTCTATCCATCCATCCATCCATCGCTCTATCATTCTATCTATTGTTCTATCCATCCATCATTCTACCTATCATTCTATCATCCATCTATCGCTCTATCATTCTATCTATTGTTCTATTCATCCATCATTCTACCTATCATTCTATCCATCCATCTATCGCTCTATCATTCTATCTATTGTTCTATTCATCCATCATTCTACCTATCATTCTATCCATCCATCTATCGCTCTATCATTCTATCTATTGTTCTATTCATCCATCATTCTACCTATCATTCTATCCATCCATCTATCGCTCTATCATTCTATCTATTGTTCTATCCATCCATCATTCTATCTATTGTTCTATCCATCATCCATCCATCCATCGCTCTATCATTCTATCTATTGTTCTATCCATCCATCATTCTACCTATCATTCTAATCCATCTATCGCTCTATCATTCTATCTATTGTTCTATTCATCCATCATTCTACCTATCATTCTATCCATCCATCGCTCTATCATTTTATCTATTGTTCTATCCATCCATCATTCTATCTATTGTTCTATTCATCCATCATTCTACCTATCATTCTATCCATCCATCGCTCTATCATTCTATCTATTGTTCTATCCATCCATCATTCTATCTATTGTTCTATCTATCCATCCATCCATCCATCCTCATCTATCGCTCTATCATTCTATATATTGTTCTATCCACCATCCATCCATCCATCCATCCATCCATCTATCGCTCTATCATTCTATATATTGTTCTATCTATCCACCCATAGATAATTCTATTGTTCTATCATCCATCTATCCATCTATAATTCTATAGTTCTATCTATCGTTCTATCCATCATCTATAATTCTATCATTCTATCCATCCATCCATCATTCTATAGTTATCCATCCATCCATCCATCCATCCATCCAATCCATCCATCCATCCATCCATCCATCGTTCTGTTCTATCTATCGTTCTTTTTATCATTTTATCCATCTGTCTGTATAGCTATCAGTCTAGTTGAAGTTTTTAAAGTGCATAAAACATTGTTATTTTAAAAATGCTAGATTGTCTGTCTGTGTGTGTGTGTGTGTGTGTGTGTTTGTGTGTGTGTCTTGCTGTGTGTGATAAGAGCTCATATGTCTAGCTGGTAGGTGTTGTTTAGTCTGCTCACTGGAGACCCAGGACAGGGTTTAATCGGGCTCTGGAAGCCATGAAGAGAAATGGTAGATTTCCTCTTCCTCTGAGAGGTCTGATATCTGCGGCCCACCGCTGGTCTGCCGGACTCCAGCCGTGACTCCCGCTCCTCCATGCCAACGCTCCTGATGAGATCAATGCACGCTCGGAGCCGGATCCGCTCAGTGAGGTGCAATACAAGCTCAAAATGAAGTGGAAATTGCAGAAGTCAAAAGTCATTCTCACAGCATATCAAAGTGATTGCAACTGAAGGATTTCAGCTGGTGTTCGCTCCAAAGCTTGTTATCACATGTAATCACCTACTTAGATCTAATACTCAAATCTGGAAAGCTTTTGTTTTTTGGCTGGTGGGAAAGAAGTTATTGAGCCTTCATGAGAACATTGGTGGCATTAGCATTAAACCTCACTCACTAACTGATTGTTCAGTGTCAGAGAGTGCATGCTTCATTTCATTTTTTGGTAACACTTTACAATAAGGTTCATTACATTAGTTAGCATAACTAATAATGAACTGCACTTTTACAGCATTTATTAATATTTGTTAATGTTAATTTCAACATTCACTAATACTTTATTAAAATCTTGTTAACATTAGTTAATGCACTGTGAACTAACATGAACAAACAATGAACAGCTGTATTTTTATTAACTTACATTAACAAAGATTAATAAATACAGTAACAAATTATTGCTCATGGTTAGTTAAAATATTAAAATATTAACTAATGTTAACAAATGAACCTTATTGTAAAGTGTTACCAATTTTTTATTTGATTTAAGATTTAATTGAATAAAACATGCAATGAAAATCATCCCATTGGCTTACATTGTGCAACATACAAGAATGAGACCTCAGATTATGCCTTGTTTATTGATCGATTGATTTTTAAGATTTTCGCATAGTGTAAGAAAAAACAAGCGAAAAAAAAATCACAATCACTTCAACAAACATGAATAATACCTCATGCTGCTTTTATTATGTATGTATGTATGTATTCATTTTATTACTTTTTTAAGCTTTTCGCTTGGTGGACGAGCAAATCCCATAATCCCATAGACTCATAGACTTTTATGTCATATTTGAGCGTTGGCCTCTTTTGACTGCATAGCAACATTATAAAAACCAACCAAAACACTGAAGTAACTGCATAGCAACACTTTGGCAACCGCCACTCATTTTCTTTTCTTTAAAAAATCCCTGATTTTACTTGCGATATGTGTTATTAATGTAGACACGGTGCATATTCACGCCAAATCTGCGGATGATGTCCTCATCTGGGGTGTGATGAAACCTCTGCATTTATCATGAGAAAGATTCTCCAACATCCCTGACATTCCACACACACACACACACACAACACACACACACACACACACACACACACACACACACACACACACACACACACACACCACACACACACACACACACACACACACACACACACACACACACACACACACACACACACACACACAACACACACAACACACACAGGTCCACCTCTCTGCACCTGTGCCCCGAGCTTGTTTTTGGGCACAGCTCGAGTTTCTCGAGAGGAATCTTTGTAATGCAAGACTGAAGAACAAGAGGACGGTGGAGGGCTTTCTGGACGAGGGAAGGTGGGTTCGGGTGGGGTGGGGGTGGTGGGGGTCAGTGCTGTCTGGGGCGGGACGGGGTGAAACTAACACTCGGATCTTTTCAAGAGCTGTCAGGGTCAGGGAAGGGCGTCGGCAAGTTTGACAAAATGATGTTTCTGCCCTCATAAACGAGGCCGGCGCACACACACTCCTGTCACCTCTGCCCCCCTCCATCCCCCCACTCCTTGTTTCAATGTGTGACCATGAATGCCACCTTTGTTCCAGAGAGAGAGAGAGAGAGAGAGAGAGAGAGAGAGAGAGAGAGAGCAAAACAGGAATGATGAGTGTTTGGGATGAGAAGGAATGGTTGGAGGAGTGTATTATCATGTTTATATTTAGAGTAAACAGAGATGTCGGTATAATTTCACTTTAATCTGTGCTTTGAAGGCCTGCCCGTGTGTGCGGTTCGCTTTTGTCGAGCTTTGCGAACACAAACACGCAGACAAAAGACTTTCAGTTGTGTACAAGACTGGTGTTTTCATCCCCGCTTCAGTTCCACACTCTCAAACTTGACTTTGTGGCTACATTTTTAAACATGCTCCCTTTTCCTTCAAGTTTTTTCTTTCTTTCTTCAAGCTTGACACACGGGTCAGAAATTCTTTGGCGAGGTTCTGCAAACGTTCTCTAATTATCTGCCGAGTGCTTGCTTAACCCTGAGTTTGCTCATTAGACATTGCCGGCTGACAGTTGTTCAATCACGAAGGCTAATGCGGTCCAGTGCTGAAACATATGTAATTACACAGGCTGTGTGACTGGGTCTGGCGCGCACACACACACACACACACACACACAGACGCACACGCCGCACGCATGCTTTTAAAAGGAGCGTTGATGGATCACGGTTTTTGTGTTATTTTTTATTTTTTACAAATCTAGAATGCTTCCACTATAATAAAAAAAGCTGTCTATATGCAACTATTCTGGAACAATACCGCTAGGCTAGATAATATGCAAACAAAAACATAAATGCTTTGTCAATGCATTTCAAAAACGTACTTATTATTTTTCAAGGTAGCTTAAAAATCGAAGACTTTAAAGTCTGCATTAAATGGAAATTCACATTTTTTTAATGCTTCTTATTGATCCACTTGTGAACATTAATTCGTGCATATTTTTTTACCTATAATTTTTAATCAAAATGTCATGCGTTAACACAACGTTCCAGTGAAACGACATACATATGCCAGACTTCTCCAATCATTTTGTCTGCATTAACCCCGTCTCTTTCTTACAATCGACTGCAACCTTTAAGTTCAGATCTGCATTGTATAATAGTTGAATCATTATTTATTATTTTTCTCCATTTTTCTTTTATGTGAACACATGTCTGTAAAAATCTTGCCAGTTCATTGCATCCATTGCGGTAAATCTGTCACATTCTCAGTATTTGCATTTACGAAACCTAATGGGTAACCACTGATGGAAAGAACAAAACCCTGCCCTACCTTTTTTTTTTCTTTTGGGATAATCTGTTACACCTGGGCTACGTCTACATTAATCCGGATACATTTGAAAACGGCATTTTTGTTTCAAAATGCTCTCCACATTAGCATTTTCCAAGTTTCTCATCCACACTGAAACATCAGAAAACGCTAAACTGCATTACTGCGCATGTGTAAGACCTCAAAAGCTCAGCGTTCACATTGGCATTTTAACACTGAATGTAAAGACATAGGGATGCGTTCACTACTTGGTCGGCTTTTATCACGCATATTTCATGACGGACTTACCGAACATCTTGTGTGCCGGGATAAATGTGCTCGTTGTATGTGTGTAGCCTAAATATGATGGTATTTTGACCAGCTGAGAACTTGTGAAGAGTTTATATAATGTGTAAAGGAGTCAAAACAGCGGCAGGAGTTTGTTTCGTTTACATGTCTTTGGTCCGTGTTGCATTCATATTTCAGTCGAACAGCACCAGAGTTCATCTGAAAGTGGATTGAGACTCTTTTTAGCATCTCGGTCCACTTGTTTGGCGACGAGATATCAGCGTTCACACTTATTCAAATGAACCGCACTAACAGAGCAATCGCACCAGAGTTCGTTTTAAAGCAACACTATGTAACATTGTTTACCTTAAAATAATGTTTCCAAAATCTTATCAGTGGGTCATCAAGTCGTAACAGGGTGAAAGGCACGTCTTCCATAGCCTGACGGGGTCTGTGTCGCTTTTACTGGCACTATGTAACTCCGGGTTTGGGTAGAACCCGTGCACAAAAAGAACTACAAAACTCGACTGCTTTACGTCAAGCGCTACAATAGTCATTATTTTGTTTTTCTTCGTTTCTGATGTCGCAATACATCATCCTTTCATGAAATCATGTAACATACTCTACCTTGTCTGTGGACATCGTTCATTCTAAAGCCGGTGCTGGGTAAACAGCGAGCGTGCGTGCGACGGTAGGCTAAATTATTTACGACAGCGGCAATGGACAATTTCGTTTTCCAACCAGTAGGGCGACCGAAGAGGAAAAGTTACTTAGTGTTGCTTTAATCCAACCAAACATGACAAGTGTGAATATACCCAAGACAATTCTCTTTGAACTGTCTCTAACAATACCACTTAAACAAGGTAAAAACAGTGACACTCTTCCCGGATTGAAACGTGAGTAGCTTTTTTGCAGTGTGTACTTGTGTGTTTGCTCGCAGTGAGTGTGAGTTTGACTAAACGCTGTTCTGTCACGCTGACACTGAGGGCGTGAGAGGGAGGGAAAGAGAGTGAAGGTGTGAATGTGGTGATAAAGGACAGTATTCTTCTACTTGTGTGTCTGGGTCTCAGCAGAGTTCAGTGGTTAAAGCACACCAGCGTGACCGTGTCAACAGGACTGAGCGAGCGGCTCCTTCTCTCTCTCTATCCACCTGTTTTACACTTCCTTATTGTTCGTCTCTGTTTACTCTTTTCCTCTCAGTTTCGTAAGCTGTTTTATCTTTCATTCAACCTTTTCATTCTCTCCTCTGATCCGCAAAACCTCTCTCTCTCTCTCTCTCTCTCTTCTCTCTCTCTCTGTTCTGTCTATTCATCAAATCAAGTCTACTGTGACGGTGTCTACGATAAACTGACATAAATCTACCTATGCAAAAAATTTCTTTTGCATCTGCAGGATGTTTTGGTACTTTTGTTTATCGTTTTTTCCGGTATGTGTGTATATATTGTCTACCTGGAAAAAACAAAAAACTTAGCAACGGTATGTCTGTGTTTTGTTGTGGGTTAAAGGACGTTAAAGAAAAGATATGAACTTAAACTTAAACTTACAATGAACATTAAAATAAACTGTTTTAAAAGTATAACCAAGCTTTTATACGTGGACAGACAGGACAACTATCATATTTCTCTCGCTCTCTATTTTCACTATTTGACAAAACCAGGAAGCTTTTTAGCGCTAATGCAACCTAATGAAGTGCAAATGCGGCACATTATGTGTGTAACTGATGCTTTATCTGTGTTTTAACGTTCTTGGCTGTAGAGAATGATGGCAAATGTAGTTTGATTTGACAAGTATGTCTCCTCATAAACAAGCTGAATGGATTTAGCACACAAAATATGTGGAAATGCGTACATTTTGCTGCCAACAATTGATGATAATGATTGTGATCAATGGCAATTTGCTCCCATCGCGATTCTTTAAAATGACACGTCATGACAGCTCTAAAAGCCTGAGCTTTAAAGAAAGCCACTAGTAATTTTGACTTGATGTTTATGTCAACTACTAAATATGATCATTCCGATGTGACTTAAATGCACCTTAAAAGGCCATTTACAAAAACTGAAACACACAAGAATTAGATTGCTAATGCATAGGAGTTCATCCGCATATAAGGCATTTAGTTACTGAATAATTCATGTAAGTGTGAATACAACCCTCACATTTCTGTTTTTAAAAGCCTCTGGATCGGTGGCCCGGTTCATCTTCCTTGTTTGTACACTAAAGTTCAAAAGTTTGGGGTCAGTAAGATTTTAACTTAATTTTTTTAAAGAAATGAATACTTGTATTCAGTAAAGCTGTATTGAATTGATTACAAATGACTGTTAAGACATTTATAATGTTCGGAAATTGTTCTTTTGAACTTTGCTCATCAAGTCAAAATCACGGTTTCCACAAAAATATGAAGCAGCTCAACTGTTTTTAACATTTATAATAAATGTTTCTTGAGCAGCAAATCATCATATTATACTGATTTCTGAAGGATCATGTGACACTAAAGACTGGAGTAATGATGCTGAAAATTCAACTTTGATCACAGGAATAAATTACACTTTAAAATGTATTTAAATTGAAAACATTTATTTTACAAATTATCTGTATTTTTGATCAAATAAATGAAGCCTGGGTGAGCATTTTAGAAACATTAACAAAATCGTACAAAACTCAAACTTTTGATCTTTTGTGTAATGTGTTTCTGTCAATACAAGAAAAGAACAAGACAAAGCCCACTATTTTCTATGCCACAAATACTAAAGTTGTGTTGAACCCAAGAACATTCCTTTAAAGTCACGTGTGTGTGTGTGTGTGTGTGTGTGTGTGTGTGTGTGTGTGTGTGTGTGTGTGTGTGTGTGTGTGTGGCTATCGGTCAGTCTAATTGTAGTATGTGAAGTGTGTGTTGAGTGTCTGCTCTCTCCACTGTAAGAGCTACTGATAACCTTCCTAACCTGTGTGACAAGGACAGGAAACTCTTCTCCCATAGGAATGCCACACACACACACACCACACACACACACACACACACACACACACACAACACACACACACACACACACACACACAAAAGCCTTTTTTCACGATTTCACGCACTCTTCTTTTGTTTCTTAAAAGAAAGAGTGACTAGCTTTAACAAACATGCCCTGGGTTAGCATGCTAATGGTAATGTATGGTGATTAGTAAATGGATACACCCGTCATTACGTAAAAGTTTCTTCGCATTTCTTTTCACATGTAAACATGAAGCCCATAAAAAAAAGGTCCAACTGCCCTAATTTGTTTATATGTAAATAGCCGTTGGTGTGGCTGACTGTTCAGAGATGATGATAAAATGCTAATTAGCGTCTGCGAGTCGTTTAGTCATTTGTTTTCATAGAAGGAATTGAAAGGAAACTCCCTGAGATTCTGCAACAGGAAAATTATCCTGGAAATGGGAAGCTCCAGACGAGTCCTTTGATCTGACACGCTTTCCTCTGGAAACAAGCGTCTCGGGGTGGGATTTGGATCCAGACTAGCCAGTTCGTTCTCATTAGAGTCACTTGTTGAAGATACAAGAACCGAATATCACACTTCTGGAAATTGAGTCGTGGAAAGCCTCGGCACCTTTAGATGATTTACACAGCGGAAGAGAGCATTAGGGCCTTGAATAAACAGGAAGAGCAGGGTAGATGAATGAACTAGAAGAAGAGGATGGGTTTCAACTTGTAGAGAAGGTGATTTATGGAATAAAGAAACCGAGAGAAAGTGTGTTTGGATACACACCTGCTCCAGTAAACGCCAGCAAACACACAGACCTATCCACGAGAAGCGTGTGGTTCTGTCGTACATGATGATGTATCCGTGCCTCCTTCGCTGATCCTCCTTATAATGGACAGATTTTTGCCACAAACAAAGACAAAAATATCAACATTATCATTATACATCATGTGTTAAACACTCAGTATTTATAACTGAATGTAGATTTTGCTGATTAGTCACTAGCCAAGTTTCCATCCACTTGTCAATCTGAATTATCTGAAAAACTCATGCGAATAAAGCTGGTGAAAGTGTGTTTCCATCAAACGGCTTTAAAGCGAACAAAAACCTGTGTGAAATGACGTCACATGCTGTTTTGTGATCAAATTGGTATATCGAATTGATTTGAGACATTTTAAGGTGTTTCCATTCATTTTCGCACCGAATTGCACAACATTCAAGCAAACATTCAAGCGAACAAAGTTTTGCTAGACAAAACGGATCGCGCCATAAAAACGTTTCCATCCGCGTTTATCGCATAAGCCGTATATCGATCAAGATAAAATGCGATGAGACCGAACGTATTTCATTTGAGTCGATATTCATGAAATTCAATCGAATTTTACCGTTTCCGTAAGGCATTTTTCATTCGATATCACTTAATGCGGATAAAAACGTGTGGATGGAAACATAGCTAGTGTGACGTGCGTTTGCAAGCCGTTTTATTTCTGCAATGTGACATATTTATTAGGGGTGTAACAGTACATGTCCCGAACCGTCACAGCGGTCTATGCGCCAACCCAAGACAAGAGTTCAGATAGCCACAAGATCTTGTGTATACGCTGAGTTTAGATTAACTTCTGTGACGAGTTCCTCAAACTTCTCCGGGAAAATCGGGACAGCATCCTGTTTGTTTTTATTTATTTTACAAAAGCATAATGTTTTTTTTAATTGTGAGTGTTCACACACTGTAAAAAATTTCCTGTAGAATTTACAGGAATTTACTGGCAAAAAAGTTGCCAATAAAGTCCTGTAAAAATGTTGGTAATTGCTGTAAAATTGATTACAGTATAATACTGTAAAGCAATTTACAGTTAATTGTTGCATATCAAATACAGTAATTTGTAGCTTTTTTTACAGTAACATTGAATTAAACTTGTATTTTATTTTACAGCAATATTTTGTAATTTCACTAAAGTACAGTATTTACCTATTTACCTGTTAAAACTCACATTTCTGCTTTAAAAAAAAAAAAAAAATTGTATAAATGTTTGTGATACACAACACAAATGCTGGTGATTGACAACATTCCCTCTAAAACATTTAAACTGTTTTAATGTAAAGTACTTTTTTACATTGTGTGTAATTTGAACACTTTTTGGCAGAAGAACAAGATTATGTATAGAAATAGTTCACCCCAAAATGTAAATTCTGTCAGTAATTACTCTCCCTCATGTTGTTCAACCCCGTAAGACCTTCGTTCATCTTCGGAACACAAATTAAGATATATTTGATTAAATCTGAGAGCTGGATCACTCCTCCATAGGCTTCTAAAGGATTGAAACTTGCCGGCCCAGAAAAGTTATTAAAGAAATCGTTAAAATAGTTCAAGTGTCTACAGTGGCTCAATCTTAAGTTTATCAAGCGTAGAGAATACTTTTTGAGCGCAAAAAACAACAAAAATAACGACTTTATTCAAGTATTCATTTCCTTCTCTGTTGGCCTCGAGATATTCACGTAGTGTAATAGCGTACTGCTTCTGTGTTATACGTCACACGCATCACACACACATGACCAGCGTTGGCCAATAGTGAGCCTACATGTGACGTACAACACAGAAGCAGTACGCTGTTACACTACGTGAATATCTCGAGTTTGATACACTGTAGTCTAGATCTAATAAAAAATATCATAATTTGTGTACCAAAGTTGAACGAAAGTCTTACGGGGTTGAACAACATGAGGGAGAGTAATTACTGACAGAATTTTCATTTTGGGGTGAACTATCCCTTTAGGTGTCATTTTATAGACATCTCCTCCTGTAGTTTTTTTTTATATACATTTGACAACTTACATGCTTAACCACTCAAAGTCCATTAGCCTTCTGAGAAGAGTAGACACATGAGGATTGACTGTATTGTTCCTCTTCTCTGAGCTCTTTCCACTTTTTTTGACTGTCTTGGTACCAGTGCATGGGTTGGATTCAACAAAACATCTGCACAAAAATCAGTCAGAAAAACACAAGCAGAAGCTTTAGGATCACGTGCAGACTAATGAAAATATACCACTTTACAATAAGCATTCGCTGCACTACTAAAAATGGTTAGTTCACCCCAAAATGACATTTCTGTAATTAATTACTCATTAATCTGTCATTAATTAACTACTGACCTTCATTTATTTTCAGGAACACACATTAAGATGTTTTTGATGAAATTAGAGAGGTTTCTGAACCACACATAGACCACAACGTCATTGCAACGTTCAAGGCCCAGAAAGGTAGTAAAAAACACCATTAAAATAGTCCATGTAACTCCAGTGGATCAACCTTAATGTTTTGAAGTGATGAGAATAATTTTTGTTCTAACGAAAAACCTGGAAGCACTGCACTGTGTTTACTACATTAACAGCGTCAGAGACTGACACAGAAAAGAGATTGTTGAATTAAGTCGTTATTTTTGGTTTTGCGCACACAAAGTATTAATGTGGCTTCATAACATTATGGTTGATCCACTGTAGTCACATGGTCTATTTTAACAATGTCTTAACTGCCTTTCTGGACCTTGAAAGTTGCAATCATTTTGCTGCCTATGTGTGGTTCAGAAAACTCTCGGACTTCATCAAAAATATCTTAATTTGTGTTGTGAAAATGAACGAAGGTCAGTAGTTAAATAATGACAGAAATTACATGTTTGGGTAAACTAATCCTTTAACATACACATTTATATTTAAGTAATCTATTACCTTTGAACAAATTCAAGTGTGTAGGATGCCTCGTGCTGGTACACCAGATTAAAGTTGTAGTAAGTTGCAAACAAAGCAGCAAATCCAGCCATAAAATTGGGGTGTGGATTCATAACGACTTGACCCTCAATCCTCAGCATCCACTGGGCTGCAGTGAGAATTTCACCTAAAAATAATAAATATAAGAAACACTTTTTAAAAATGTATGCTAAAATACCACAGGCAAAATGTATTAAGTAATTTAAAGATTTTAGAACGTACATTACCTAAGACAATCAGTCTCGGAGAGTCTGGAAGTGTAGAACTTTTTTCCACATCAGCTGCTGTTGCTGACATCTACAAGAAAAAGAAAAAAAAAGGAAAAAATGTCTTGAGATATGAGATGCAAATGTGGATTTTACACAAAATGTCCTCTCACAACTCTTAAAGGGGCATTTTATTTCCCTGCCCTCATCAATATGGCATTTTAAATGCCTAATTAAAGGGATAGTTCAGTTTGAAATACATTTTTGATATGTTTTAGCTTACCTCAAGGGCATTGAAGATGTAGGTGTCTTTGTTTCCGCAGTAGTTTCAAACTTGATATTTTTAGGTCAAACCGTTCTTGTCTGTCAGTCATATAATGCAGGTCTATGGGGTCCACCTCAAAGAGCATACACAGAGAAGTCCAAATTAAACATGATTTAATGACACGTAAATGTAAGTACACATTGATGGCATAAGACACGAAACGAGCGGTTTGTGTGAGGAAACGAGCGGTTTGTGTGAGAAAACGAACAGTATTTATATCGATTTTACCTCTTGTAAACAGAGCCACGTCCAAGTGATCTGAGATCATGGCTGTGTTTACAAGAGGTAAAAAACGATATAAATACTGTTCGTTATTTCAAAGTGAACTATCCCTTAAAGTTATTCAGAGTTGTACATGTGAAAGGAAAATATCCAATCTGGCAAATCAGTGTTGTGTCTATTTGGTCAAATCTGGCACCTTTACGAGACTTCTGATAACCTGTATATGGTCTCTATAAATGAGATTTAAAAGCTGCAAATTTTGTAAATGCACGGGCACAGTCAGGTACATCACAGGTAAAACAGCAGTTTGGAACATTACTGTGACCTATTATGCTTAGTAAAACCTACAATGGTATTGCTGTCATGTTGACAATTTACAGTGATACATTTCTCATTTAGATTTAGGTTCAAGTTATATTAAGAAAACGATAACTATGGGAATTTTGAACAGAAAATAAAATGAACTTTCAACTTTCAATGAACGTTTTACATGCTCTCAATAAGAAATCCAAACTAGTGAAATAAAAGAGAAAATAGCAGTATCCAACGATCTTAAAATCATATATTCTAATGTTTTTCATCAGCAAAGCTAACTGCACGTGCGTATAGTTTTGTCTCACCAACACTTCAGTGGATTTGTCTTGTCTGCCAAACAACTGCAAATGCGCAAAAAAAAAAACTCGAGAGCAAAGGCGAATAGCAATAGGCATATTCCTATCATGTTCGCAGCAAATTGCTATTTGCGTTAAATTTAGTTACGCAGGCCTTTGTTAAACACTGGTTTTACATGCTCTCAATAAGAAATAAAAACTGGTGAAGTAACGTTAAATGAGAAATAGCAGCATCCAACGATGTTAATATCATAGCCTTCTATTTTGTTTTCGTCAAGAAAGCTAACTGCACGTGCGTATAGCACCAACACTTCAGTGAATTTGTCTTGTCTGCCAAACTGCAAATGCTCTAAAAAATACTCTCTTGAGAGCACATGCGAATAAAACTGTAACAAACTGCAGCATTCATCCACAACATTTACGATGGTTTTACCTTGTAGTTCAGCTTCGACTCAATACTGTTATGGCGCGCGCCGTCGCGATTGCCTCGCCTGAAACAAGAAATTTTAAATTAAAGACACATTCCTCTACTAAATAAACGAGGGGGGGAATATTGGAATCAAACACTTTTACATGTCATGATAACACGCAGTTGTTAACAAGTCGATAAAATTAATTGCATGACATGCCTATGAATTATGTTCATAATCGCTTAAACAGCATTAAGTAATACA
>CM070818.1:9559883-9589883 GCA_036326025.1 Chrosomus eos | reverse complement strand
AAACATTGTAAAGTTTACCTTTTTTTTTTTACACAAAATACTACATAACATTAATATCAGTCATTTACTGTTATTGGACATGAAACGTGAATAATATCCATGCATCTCTAATCGTTTAACATTGACCGAGCTGTCTGTAAAATTTGGAGAATTTTGAATTTAAATGAAAGCAACACACAATTTTATTATACTTTCTGGTCCTTTGCCATTTGACATCAGCTCTTATTCTCACCATATGCTTTTGTTGTAAAACATCATTCCGTTAAAAAAGTCATTCAGGTTTGGAACGACATGAGAGTGAGTAAATGATGACACAATTTTCATTTTTGGCTTAGCTGTCCTTTTAAAGCATGATTTTCTTTGCTCTGCAGTCGTTCCAGTATCTATCTTACAGCAGAGTTTCTTGTAAACACACACACACACACACACACACACACACACACCACACACACACACACACACACACACACACACACACACACACACACACACACACACACGGATTTGCGTACACGACTAGAGGAGCAAGCGCTGGGCTTCTTATCGGCGTGGCATTGCTGTGGCGGCGGACACAGACAGATGGCTAACTGTCACTCAAACCCAGAGAAGACAACTCAAGAGGAAAAGAGGATGAGAGAGGAAGAAAACAAGATGGACAGACGGGTCTTACCGTGTTTCTCCTCTGAACGGCAGCTAGACACACTCGAATTCTCTGTGCGGTTATTTTACGGCCCTGTACGTGTGACGCGTTGTGAGGGTTTCGCGGTGCCGTATTGTTTTGATCCGTATTAATTGCTTTCTTTTTATGGCGACTGTTTTAAGATTTGAGTGAGCAGAAAAAACAACAACAGAGGGACAGAAATAGAAGGAGGGAAAGAGAAGAAAACAGAAACAGAAGAAGAGGCGGTCGAAGCGCAAAGGGAGCAAGGGATTCAGAGAGATCTATATTTGATGAATATTTGAACGTTTTAAAGCCCCCAGACCAAAGTTTTCCCTTCTTACTGAGACAAAAGCTAACCACAAACACAAGGGAGAAGAGAAAGGTAAATGAGAGTGTGTGTGTGTGTGTGGAGAGAGAGGAGAGAGAGAGAGGAGAGAGAGAGAGGAGAGAGGAGAGAGAGAGAGAGAGAGAGAGAGAGGAGAGAGAGGAGAGAGAGAGGAGAGAGAGAGAGAGAGAGATTTTTTACACTTAAATCCCAGCATGCCTGTATTTTCTGCCAGCGGTTTTTGCCTGAGTTGTTTTTATCAGTGCACATCTGGCCCCTGCGATCCAATTGGATCCGAAGAAACTCATTTAGCAGCTTTAGCCAATCAGAACATTTTGGTGCAGACCGATGAGCACAACCGTTCCCTGAGCGATGACAGTGATCAGAATAACAATGGCTGTAAGGATTCGAGGAATATCTCACCACACACACACACACACACACACACACACACACACACACACACACACACACACACACACACACACACCACACACACACACACACACACACACACACACACACACACACACACACACACACCACACCACACACACACCAGTGAGTCATATTGAACGACACAGAGTCAGGATTTGCCTTCATTGTGACGAACAAATGTCACAAGGCATTTAAAACCCGAAATCACCTACATGTAGGCTACTCATACTGTAGAAACTACCAGAGATTCGACTCCGATTGCGAACATGTTGCGAATCAGTTTGATTTTGATTCATTTGGGTGTTTTTTCCATTTTGCTTCATGTTAAAATGCTGTTCAGTTGCTATTTAACCGACAGTGTTGTGCAAGTTACTTCCAAACTGGAATACATTATATATTACATGTTACTGTTATTTAAAAGTAATTCATTACCTTACAATATTACTGTCTCAGAATTGTAATGCGTTACATTACTCCTGTATTACTTTTGAGTTACTTTCACCAAAATAACTATACAGAAGTAGAACTCAACATTCTAAAATGACTAGGGCTTTAACAATATGCGATATGAAACTGAAATCGCGACACTCAGATCCACGAACCTGCAGAATAGTGACAAACCCCTTCAACTCCCAGAGTTATCCATACCGAGATCCAATGCTACCACATCTTTAAATTACTAGGCTATTAGTATTATTTGAAGTTAACTTAACATTATAAAATACGTAGACCTACACCACAAAACAAGTTGAGGATAAATTACTTAAAATTTGGAAATTCCAGCGTTATGACATGACATTTGCTGTCAAAACATGAAAAATAAATTCTCAGAAAATGCATTAACACCAAAATATTGAAACGTCTAGGCTCCTCCCTGAAAGGAGTCCAGACATTAGAAAAATATCAGTCTACACATGCATTTTATATTTAATATTAGGGAAATAGACAGTCATGCGTGACAAAAAAAAATCTTTAACTTTTAGGAGGCAACGATTTTTGTTGTTGTAATTTTGTGAATTACACTGCGCAAAGTGGATGAAGAAGTGTTGGCTCTCCACAGAACATAAAATATTCATTTTATTTTATTTTTCGTGTTCGCATTTATGAGGAAAAAACAATGTTACAGACGTGACAGTTCTCCGTTACAGACGCGACCGCTCTGAAGAGGCACTAAAAGACTGCTTTAAAACTTTCACAGAGACCACAAAGCCTTTCTTTAAAGTGAATTTCGTTTTGTATTAATTGTATCTTAATTTAAATCAATGTTTCATCAACCAATTGCCTGGATTTTATAAATAAGAAGTAGGCTAAATATAGACAATTATAAATAATCACGACACGGAGGACAATTCACTCAAAAATGAACCGAAACTCAGAGTATAAGGTAGCCTATTCACGGACCTGAAAAATATATCTATATTGAAATGTCTATGCGTAAAACAGAACAATTCAAAATGAAAGAAAACAGACTTCTCTCTGCTTATGAAATGAAATGTGCATTTCTCTCTGGTGCACTAGCCTGCTGCGAAGATCGCGAGTCAGCATCGTCAACTTCATCTTGACTTTATTAATAAACAATTAAAATGTCTCCTTGCTATATTTGACATATTCATAATCATTGCTTTTGCCGGTTCTTTGTGACAGCTTTTAGGTGCTTTATCGGCAGCGCCGCCGCCCCAAACATGAACGCGTCACCACCGCATCAAAAACATGATTGCGTGATGAAAACATTAAAAATACCACATAAACATAGCCTAACTGTTTAGAAAGAAAACACAGAACGAATAGCCTAATGCGCATACGTCCATCTCGCGAATGTACAGTCTTCTTCATGCCATCTTCACCATTATAGCTGCTTCTCCACTGGCCAGCGCGAGCACAGAGGCCGAAATCATACCTCACGGCACTCCTAATAAAACGCTATACAAATATAACAGACGCTGCCATATAGTTTTTATTAACAGACTTGGACACCACACGCGGCTATTGACTGACCACGAACAGGTAATTTAGCCTACTTGCATTTTTCATTTGTTAATGTCTCGCGGTCTTGCTGTGTATTATTTTTTTTTTTTTTACAATTAAAACTAAAAGTCTGTTGTAACTTGTAACGCAAGCCTTACTGAACATGTACCGAGTAAAATATTACTGAAAATTGATTAGTAATGCCTTACACTACTGCGTTACAGCAAAAAGTAATATGTTACTGTAATGCATTACTTTTGTAACGCGTTACTCCCAACACTGTTAACCGATATTATCAACACAATCACAAACTGCTCTGTGCAAATCAAATTTAAATAGCATTACTTTTGTACAACAGTTTTCATAACAATGTGTAAAATAAGTTTAACAAATATTAACACAAATTATAATTTCAGTTATGAACTCCCGTGAAAGAGTATACGTTTAGAGTAAGTTTATGAGTAGAATGATTCATTTAAAAGAACGTCTCAAAAGAGTCATTTGTTCGGGAGTGGAACTATTTGGGTTTTTGATTCAGTTAAAAGAACTGGTTCATATCTGAGTCATTTGTTTGTGAATTCGATACCCTAGCGTCGTATGCTTTTGATTCACTAAAAGAGTCGGTTCTTAAGAGTCAATTGTATATCGGAAGCCTGTGAGGACATCCGAAAGACGTAACGGGGTTTCTTACATTATTTGCTGGCTTTTTATCTCATCACTTATAATTTGGTTGGCCTGCAAACTAAGGTAAAATATGACTTATTTTGCTGTTGGGCTGTTGATTCTGTTTCACTGTTGAAACGCTGTACAGAAAACACTGACAGAGTAAAAAAGATTGATCTTGGGATTTTAGGAGTCTATATTGATGTTGCTCAAAATAAGTTTGGTTAATCTGAAAATCAATTTTTACCAGCTCTAGCACATTCTGTGGGACAGAAGGAAGAAAAGTTGAGGAGTCTGTTTGCAGGGTGTGAGTAAGTGAATGTGACAGTTCGTCTCACCAATTTAGGTCAAGAATCATAACAGTGTATGTTTCTATGGGCGTACAGGTCTCGTCAGGGGAACACTTTTTGAAAAGGTCCTAATTTAAATTAAAGCATATTAAAAACACCACATAGACACAACATTAAAAGCTTGATTGTCACCACAGGGGAAACTAGATTGATAAATGTTTTAGAAGTATTGTTCACTGTTAGTTCATGTTAATGTTAATGTCATGTTCATGTTAGCTTATTAGTGTTACCAAAATATCTTAATTTTGCAGCATGCCAAAACCAACTTGTGAAGTCGTCTTAAAGGGACAGTTCACCTAAACAGTTTACTCATCCTCGTGTCCTTCTAAACTTGACTTGCTTTCTTATGCGGAACAAAAATGAAGATATTTTGGTAACACTTTCTAATAAGTTTTCATTTGTTAACATGAACTAACAGTGAACAATACTTCTAACGCATTTATAAATCTAGTTTCCCCTGTGGTGACAATCAAGCTTTTAATGTTGTTTATATGTCTATGTGGTGTTTTTAATATGCTTTCATTTAAATTATTAGCACAAATCATGTGCAAATGCATAAGTCAACATCATTGCTGAGTATTTTCTCTTTAAAACTGCAGTGAACCAAAGACAGTCTCAAAAACGCGGTTTGAAATCGCTGGTGTTTCTGTCGTCACAAACTACCTTGATCAATCAGATCAACGTGTGATCATCAACGAGTGGATCTCTGAGCGAGTGAGTGAGTGGAGGCGGGGCTCATTTGCATATTCATAGAACCGCGTTTACTAAATGAGGCAAGGGTGTAGAGTTACATTCAAGCTATTTTAAGGCATGAAGACATTTTTGTCAAGGATTTTTTTTTTTTAAATATGTCATATTGGCGATCAAAGATCAGTTTTAAGTGCAAAATGATTGACTACAGGTTGACTTTAATGTTCATTTCAACATTTAGTAATATATTAACATCAAAAGTTGTATCTGTAAATTATTTAATGAATCTGAGCTAGCATGAACTAACAATAAACACTTGTATTTTATTAACTAACATTAACAAAGATTAATGCATTATGTATTACTCATTGCTTTAATGTTAGTTAATCCATATTGTAAATTGTTACCATTTAACAAAACAACATTTTTTGCCAATACAATGAAAGTCAGTGCTCAACGTTTCTGTTTTTGTGTGTATTCTGCAGTTCAAAAAGTTATAAAGGTTTGGGAAGTAAAGTTGAAAAATAGTGACAAATTGAATTCAAATTTAGCATAAACTATTCCTTTCACATTTTGCTTGTGTTTTTTCAATTTACTATAGTATTAACAGATTTGTGTGGGTTAGGTTTAGAGTTGCAGATGAGCAAATATAATCACTTCTGTGTAAAATCTGTGAGATATAGTGAAACCAACGTGCGTGCGTGCGTGCGTGCATGAGTGTGTGTTTATGTGTGTGTGGATGGATGGATTGAACAGATACTCCCCAAAGGTCAGACAGAAAAAAACCACACTAATTGGATTCCAACTAGTTAACATTGGTGATTCATTTAACCACACACACACACACACACACACACACACACACACACACACACACACACACACACACACACACACACACACACACACACACACACACACACACACACACACACACACACACACACACACACACACACACACCACACACACCACTCTATGCAGTAGCAGACAAAGCCAGCATTGTGCCTCATTCTGCTGAGGAACCACTTGTGGAGGGACGTGTTTCCCGGGAACAGGGGGTCCGCTTATCCAGCGCTCACCATGCCATTGACCCCTGACATCGCCTCACTGGGCCGAATGCAGAAACACGACGACATGGCCGCAATTTAGTGTGCGAGATCACGCAAACATGACCCGGTAATAGCAATAATGAACAGAGAGCACACACACACATGCGCACAGCTGTGTGTGTGAAACACAATAACCACACACACATGCACAAATCACACAGAAGCTCATGTTGTAATTCTCCCTAGATCATCTTCATAGATTATCTATTCATCAACCACACACTCGCATGGCAAACACACTTTTTGTGTAAACAGACTTTAGGCAGAGAGTAGGTGGTTTACTGTTGTGTGGGGGAATTAAATGAGGTGGAGGAGAGAGTATGAGAGAGAGAGAGAGAGAGAGAGAGAGAGAGAGAGAGAGAGAGAGAGAGAGAGAGAGAGAGAGAGAGAGAAGAGAGAGGAGAGAGAGAAGAGTGAGAGAGAGAGGAGAGAGAGAGAGAGAGGAGAGAGAGGAGAGAGAGAGAGAGGAGAGAGAGAGAGCGAGAGGAGAAGAGAGAGAGAGGAGAAGAGAGAGAGTGAGAGAGAGAGTGAGAGAGAGAGAGAGAGAGAGAGAGAGAGAGGAGGAGAGTGAAGAGTGTTTGCTACTGAACAATATATACAATATTCTTAAATATATACATGCATGTGTGTGTATTTATATATACAAAATAATTATACACACTACACACACATATTTTATGTAAACAAAACTTTTATTTTGGATGTGATTAATCGCAATTAATTTTTTCCCAGCCCTAATAATAAGAAATGTTTATTTCTTAGCAAATCAGCATATTAGAATAATTTCTGAAAGATCACGATGACTGGAGTAATGGTTGCCTTGAAAACAATAAATTATATTTAAAATATATTAATATAGAAAAATGTTTTACCTTTTCTTTTATCAAATAAATGCAGCATTGGTGAACAACAGACTTCTTTCAACTTCCGCAAAGTCTCTTTTATTCTAATCAACTGATTCGGTTCACAATTTTGTCTGTACAGTTGAATTATTCAGTTTTGCATATGGAAATTCTTCACTCTTATGCACGTCAGATTAGTTGCGAAAGCTATTTCCTGTTAGTGAATACATTAACAATTATTTCACTGATTTGTGAGTGACTGATTCGTGAGTCTATTTAACTGATTCAATAAAAAGAATCAAGAGTCAGACTAGACTGACTGTGCTGTATTTTTTACAAAGATGTTCTGCCTGTTCATCATCTTTGTTTTATAAGTTTATTTTCTTAATTCCCAACCCTAACTCCGACTCAGTTCCCTCTGTGTCCGCATTAATCTCACCGTTCATTTGGCTCTCTCTTCTCTGCTTTCATTTGTTGTTCCATCTCCTTCCAGATCTTCATCCGCTCATCTGTCCCTGGGATAAATCTTTTAATCTTAGTTTATTTATTTTCTTTTAAGCTAGTGTATCTTACCAGCACAAAGTAGTTTCTTCTCTTCATCTGACCTCTTCTGTCGTCTTTCTTGCTTCCTACCCCGTTTTGGCCCCCGTTTTTCTTTTTGGCAGATTTCTCATTCTGCCGTTCTTGATGCCAAAGCCATAATTCACCAAGTGCTCTGGCTGGCGTGCCAAGATTTTAATAATCGTTAAAAATGCAAAACCGCACAGGCATTTTTGAGTGAGTGGTGTGTATGAACATCAGCTTCAGTTTCTGCTCTGACAGCCGTGAGATCAGCCGAATGCTGTGAGTGTGTGTTAGAAATCAGGAATGGTGAGAGAACATTGTGTTTGGTACATTTTTCTTTTGTGGCTGTTTGAACACATTAGATCACATAAGTGTTTACTCTGCGAAAAAGCAATCCGACTACCTCTGGAAGTGGTCAAAAGCTCAAAACGTTTTAGTCCCTGTTTACACTTGTATTTAGTGTCGTCTACTTTTTATCCGATTGACCAAAACTCATCTTTAGGTCCCACTTTATATTAAGTGGCTTTAAGTACTATATACTTACATAGAAAAATAAGTAAAATGTACTTATTGTGTTTATGTTGTATTGTAAAACACTTTTGCTGCTATTGAGATGTGATACGGGTAAGGTTAGGGACAGGTGTGGTGGTATGGGTTGGTTAAAGGTTGGGTTAAGGTGTAAGGGAAGGGTCAACTGTGTAATTATAAATGTAATTACATACATTAATTACAGCTGTAATTACATGCTGGTATTTTAAAAATATAAGTACAATGTAAAAACATGTATGTACACAATAAGTCCATTGTATCAAATTATTAATTTCAATGTAAGTACATAAAGCCACTTAATATAAAGTGGGACTCATCTGGTCAACGGGTGTAAACACGGCCTTAGATCAAATAGATCTTTATGCAAGTGCATAAAGTTGCTCCATTTTTGCATAGTCTGATCCACTTAAACATAGTCAAATACATCTCATTTGGCCAAGAACCGACCACTTAATTATTAACAAATTTCTAAATTAAATTATTAAAAAAGTGAACACAGTTCACTTCTTAGATTATGTTTAGAATAGTTTTTCTTTATATTTGGTGCAAGCGAGCACAGCAGAATGCGCTCATGGATATATTATTTACTTGCCAAGAAAGTTTCTCAAACAAAATTTATACAAACTTTGGCAAATCCGGTGACTAGTTATTCCTCAGAAGAGCTCATTGTAACAGGCTTTGTTTCCCAGTAAACTGATATAAACCTGTGTACGGCGCGACTCCCGGATATTGCTTCAAGCCAGCCAATCAGATTGTCGATTGCCAATTGAATTGGAGAAAAATCTGCTTACGTTTTTGTACATCAGACCCATAAATAGGAAATGACAGAAATGAAATGAAAGTTCTCTCATCGTTCTGTAACCCTCTTGCCAAAACCATACGTCTTTCTTGAAGATTCTGGACCGCAAAAGAATATATTTTGAAAAAATGCCTTTACACTAACAGTCAATGGGGTCCAGTGTTGTTTTAAACTTGTTTTGAATATTCTTCAAAATATCATCTTTGTCTTCTGCAGAAGAAAGTCATACGGGCTTGGAACGAAATAAGGGTGACAGAATGATAACCAAATTTTCATTTTTGGATTATCAGCATTAAATATATCAGCATTAAATGAATAGTTCACTTAAAAAATGAAAATATGTCATCATTTGCTCACTCTCAAGTTCAAAATATCTTCTTTTGTGTTCATCAGAAGAAAGAAATTCATACAGGTTTGAAACAACTTAAGGGTGAATAAATTTCAGAAAGTCTTCCATGTTGCATTTTATTCTTTCCAAGAACTGATAGTAAGAGACACGTACGTTTGGGAACTTGTAAACAGTGAAACAGATAAATCCCTGTATACTCCGACCACCCAAAATTGCCGCTTGCCAGTTTGAGAAAGCTTTTTTTTTGTGCAATATGCATCCGTCCGTACCGTCTGAGGCCGAGACTCTTCCTGTTATAATCAACGAATCTGTGAAGCTTGAATGCTGAAAATAGACAGAACTAGACCTCACCACAGCCAGGACAGATTAAATCAGCCGTTGTTCGTTTAAAAACAAGACATTACGTTCTGTCCTATGGGTTAATATGCTCTTCTGCTGACTAATGAGCTCTTTTGAGTGCTAATATTCCATCCATATATTTACAGCTGTGCGACGAGTTTATTAATATGGAGTAGAAGATGCATGTCTCAGCTGGGTTTGTGCCACCGCACCTTCTGCTCGATGTGTGAAGCCTGTTCCTCCCCTCTGAAACCAGGATTGTAATGCATGCAATTAAGGAGTCTAATTAGGGTAATTAATTCTGTGGGAGAGAGGAACCCAACACTCCGCCATTCACGGTTATAGATCTGACTTAATCCCTGTGCCCTACACTCCAAACACAAAGCTGTCTCAGATAATGGGGGCCAGGGACTCTGCGTGCGTACGTGTGTGTGTGTGTGTGTGTGTGTGTGTGTGTGTGTGTGTGTCTCAAGCTAACAGACTGCTCTCAAACTAGAAGGCTCTGGAAAGTCTTCAGGAAAATGAAGGGAATGGGGAAAGGTATAGTTTTGAACATTGTGAACGAATCTTTTTGATTCATTTGAACCAAATCTTTGATTCATTTGAACCAAAATAAATGTCTGTCATTTTATCTTGAAAACAACATAAACAAAGGTCTGAAATAGAGTGAAATTCAAACATTTGTAGATGAAATACATCCAATACAGCCATTTATTATATACCTTAATTAAAAAATAAGATATTTAACCAAATAGACTTCTTGTAGCACTTGTTGTTTTACTTTATAAACATAAATGAATCTGACTTTGCAGTGTTAAACAATTATGAGATTTTAGATGATATGCGAGTCCTCAGTGTGTGAATTTTTTCCCATTCCCAAATGAAACAATTTGCCAAAAAGTTCTAATATTGTTTTATCGTTTATGTGTATATTTATTGTGACATATACACACTCAAGGACAACATTTGAAATGTTTTATGTACTGTATAAATGAATGTATTTATGTTTTCAGAAGGAAAAATGTGTTTCAGAAAACTGAAACGGTAACAGTCAGAAAAAAGGCAGTGTGTTTGTGTAGGAAACTACTGTATACACCATATTTATCTCTTTTAAATGCTGTCTTTATGCTGTCTCTCTTTCACACACACATATTAAGATCAAAACACTTACATATACTTGCACATCCTGTCATTTTAAGAAAACCAGCATACTCGTGTTCACTCAGTGTGGCTTTGGAAAAGCTTGAATAACTCATTTAGCTCCTTTACATAAACACAGACCAACACCGCTTTCTCTTTCTGTCGTTTCTTTCTCTCTCAAACACATCCAAAAGCTTTTCCTCCCAGCCATCCAAACCCTCACTCTTCTATTCCTGCTCCAGTGTGTGAATCCACTGAGGACAAGCACACAACAGAAAGTATGTCACATTCAGCAATTCAAACCGCACAAACAAGCCTTAATCAAACATATTTCCTGTCACAGTACACACACACACCACACACACACACACACACACACACACACACACACACACACACACACACACACACGCACACACACACACACCACACGCACACACACGCACATTTGCACACAAATCTTAGTTATTGCTTTCATTGTCTTTCCCACAATCCATCATCTCTATTTCATCTGATTCTTTCTGTCCATCTCCTTCTTTTTCATTCGCTCGCTCTCTCTCTCCCTCGAGCCCTACGCAGGCACAGATGTCAGGATACATTATTTCAACTGGCTACCTCCCATGTTTCTCCTATTTCTCCTCCTTTCTCTCTGTGTTTCTTTCGTTCTCTTCTCCCCCTCCATCCAGTGCTCTCGGGTGATAGTGATGTTTGGGTTTTAGTGCGCTTTCGGATACACAAATGATAAAAGAAGAGCTAAAAGCTCGACAGGATCTCGCAGAAGGCGAACATTTTGTCCGGTTTGTCTCTCAGTCTGTCACACACACACACACACACACCACACACACGCACACGCACACCACACACACACACCACACAACAACCAACAACCAAAAAAAAAAAAAGCCAGTGAATTATGGTTGGCTCTAGAATCTGTCCAGCCCTAAAGTACTCCAGATGTTGGAGTGTGTGTGTGTGTGTGTGTGTGTGTGTGTGTGTGTGTGTGTGTGGTTTTGGTGTTTCTGTCAAACAGAAGAGCCGAAGTGTATTCAGTTTTTTTTTCCCCTGTGTGTGTTTAGAGATGTTGTTTCATGTTTGGCTTATAGGCACACACGCACACACACGCACACGCACGCACACACAACACACACACACACACACACACACACACACACACACCACACCACACACACACACACACACACACACACACCACACACCACACAACACACACACACACACACACACACACACACAACACACACACACACACACACACACACACAACACACACACTCTGCACTCGTTTGGCAGTGTTTGCTTGCTTTCATTAGAACCTGTAATTAAAACGACAGTGAAATGTGATTACAGTCTTTAAGATGTTGGACTGTGTTGAGCACAAACTGAAGTAGTGCTGCTGTCGTGATGCTGAAGAGAAATGTGTCAGGCGCCAGAGATCGTGCACAACTGGTGTGTAGGGTTGAAAAGTGTTTTTGTACATGTATGTGAAGAGTGTGATAGGGCTGTGTATCAGTATATGTATCACCATACAGGGTTACAATACAGTTATGCGATACTGTAAGAAAGGTGATATATTGGAATATATTTCTTGTTTTTTTTAGGAAGAGGATCTAATTTTAGAAAAACTGTCATAAAGAACCACCATGTGCATAATACCTGAGCAATAACTTTATTTGATTTAATCAAAACATCGGGATTTGCATTTGCAAATATATATATTAGTATATACATATTAGTATATTAAGTGTGGGGTTATAAAGGTTTTTTTGTTGTTGAAGAAATTAATACTTTTATTCAGGTAAGGATGCTGAAATTGCATGTGTTAGAAACTTTCTATTAATCAAATAATCATAATTATTCAAATGTTTCATTTCCATAAAAATATTAAACAGCACAACTATTTTCAACATTGAGAATAATCATATTTGATGGTGAAAAGCTTTGATCACAAGAATAAAGTACATTTTAAAAATATATTAAAATACAAAACTTTTGAATTATAATTATATTACAAAATTGTGCTTATTTAACTGCATTAACTAACCTTTTAATTATCATCAGTGCTGTGGCGCTGATGCCAGATTTATCATTCAATTACAAATAACCTTACCTTATGTTTTGCATTAATAAGTTCTGAAAAAATATGAGAGATAATAGACAGTAGAATAGAAAAACATTCAGCATATTCAAAACACACATAAATCTTATTTAATCAATAAATGTTGATTTTTTAGCAATTATTTTGTAATATATACCATTACAGTGATATGAAATTATGAATGCTCCCGCCCATCTCTTCTCTGTGTTTTCCGTCTGGCTTTGACCCAGAAAGCAACAGTCCACCCGAATCTTCAGCCACACTCTCCGCTCCGCCACTCCGCTCCTGTTTTTAAACTGGCTGGCATCTTTATATAGCAACCCCCTCCTTCCCTCTTTCTCCATCTCTTTATCTCTCTTTCTTTCTCCCTCTTGAATGCCATCTCCTTCCTCCCTTCAGACCATTGACCCACTTCCCTCTTTTCTTGCTCTTTCTTTCCCTCCACACTTTTGTCCTTCACCTCAACAACTTCTCCGTCTCCGCTCTTGAAGTGAAAGTTGTCCGGAGGGCAAACAAATGTTTTGGCTGTGTTTCGTCAGCGCCGTGTTTCATGTGGCTAAGCTGATTTAACATGTTGTGGAGTGTGTGGTGTGCTGGGTCAAAGTGGAGCAAGAGAACAGAGACACTGGTAGAAAATATAGATAGATAGATAGATACATGGATGATGATGATAGACAGATAGATAGATAGATAGATGATAGTAAGATAGATGATAGATGATAGGATAGTACAGATAGATAGATGGATGATGGATAGTACAGATAGATAGATAGATGATAGTATAGATAGATAGCATGGATGATGATGGATAGAAGATAGATGGATAGATGATAGTCAGATAGGGTAGATAGATAGATGATAGTACAGATAGATGATAGATAGATAGATGATTGATGGAGATAGTGATAGATGGATAGATAGATAGATGTATGATGGATGATAGATAGATATGTAGATAGATGATGGATGGATAGGCAGATGATAGATAGATAGATAGATGGATGGATTGATGATAGATAGATGGATGATGGATAGATAGATATAGATGATAGATGATATGGATAGATGATAGATAGATGATTGATGATAGATAGATGGATGGATAGATGATAGATAGATAGATAGATGATAGATAGATAGATATAGAATGATAGATAGATATAGACAGAATGATAGATAGATAGATAGATAGATAGAATGATAGATAGATAGATAGATAGATATAGACAGAATGATAGATAGATAGATATAGACAGAATGATAGATAGATAGATAGATCGATAGATAGAATGATAGATAGATAGATAGATATAGACAGAATGATAGATAGATAGATAGATAGATATAGACAGAATGATAGATAGATAGATAGATAGATATAGACAGAATGATAGATAGATAGATAGATCAATAGATAGATAGATAGATAGATAGATAGATAGAATGATAGATAGATAGATAGAACGATAGATAGATAGAATGATAGATAGATAGATATAGACAGAATGATAGATAGAATGATAGATAGATAGAATGATAGATAGATAGATAGAATGATAGATAGATAGATATAGACAGAATGATAGATAGATAGATAGAATGATAGATAGATATAGATAGATCGAAAGAATGATAGATAGATAGATATAGACAGAATGATAGATAGATAGAACGATAGATAGATGGATAGAACGATAGATAGATAGATAGAATGATAGATAGATAGATATAATGATAGATAGATATAGACAGAATGATAGATAGATAGATAGAATGATATATAGATAGATAGATAGATATAGATAGATAGACAGAATGATAGATAGATAGATATAGACAGAATGATAGATAGATAGACAGAATGATAGATAGATAGATATAGACAGAATGATAGATAGATAGATAGACAGAATGATAGATAGATAGATATAGACAGAATGATAGATAGATAGATAGATAGAATGATAGATAGATAGATAGATAGATAGATAGATAGATATCTAGTGGCCAGAAGGAAAGGTTGAGCATCAAATACTTTGATCTCGTCCAGTCCTCTCTCACTCTTTCTTTCTCTTGTCTTTCTGTAATTAAGCATAGGATGTTTAGGCTCAGCCGTGATCATCTGTGCTGATGTGAACACTCAGTGTACGCAGAGACAGATCCAGACTCCTGTCGCAGTCAAGCATAGATCTGTTTCTCTCAGTCATGACCCAGTTAAGCTGGATGTCCTTCCTCATCCTCACTGTCAGCCGTGCCGGAGAGCGATGATGACGCTCCTCGTGACCCCACATGACCTCGGAGTCCTGCAGAGATATCCCATCATGCCTCGCTCCTCTCTGGTGTTCTGAGAGGAAGTGTTGTTTTCTAGATCGCTGGTGTCTGGAGAGGCATGTTGGCACTTAAGCCAGAGTATACATAATGCATTACGATATTCTTTATTCATTGAAGAAGAATTCATAATGCTTTATGCACGTCTTGGATATAATGCAGTGTAATATATATATTTATAAATACTTGAAAGTACAGTTATGTGCAATAGTTATATTATATACTTCTATTTACAGTTTAAAAGTGGCCATTGCACACTGAGTCCGAAATTTTTGTATGCGTTTTTTCGTATTCGTGATTCGGTGGCTCTGAATTTTCAAAACACTATTCAAACGGCTTGCTACGGATGCGGAAAACGCAGAAAATCGAACCCGATCCGATTTTTTTTATGACGGACGAAAGTTTCGGAGGCAGTGTGCAAGCGTGATTGACATAACGTGAGGTCGTATTTATTTTTTAACATGCGTAAATTTCAGCTGCGAATTTCGGACAATGTGCAATGGCCTTAACTATTAAAGCCCCACTGCAGTCAATAGTTTTATCCTGTCTTTGATATGACATATTTGAAAATAGCTTGAATGTAACTCAGGATCCATAAATATGCACATTAACCCCGCCTCCACTCACTCACTCACACCTAGGGTGACCAGACGTCCCGAAATCTAAGCTGTTGTCCCGAATCCCGAATCCGACCATAATTGTCCCAAAAATTATACTAAAGCAAAATCTTGAGTAGTTATTGTCTGATAAAATATAAAAAATTGTCCGTGGAGGTTGAGTCGGCCCCCGCCGGCGGCTCTTTTTTTTGTTTCTTTTTTTGAAGTTCTACTAAGATGTAGGCGCGAATTTAGATATACATTGATAAGCATTTTCATTCATTCGTTTCGTTGACATACCGGAACCCCAACACGCCGTTTTTTAGTGGCAGACTAAAACCTAATGACAGACTGTTGATCTTTGAAAAAAAATATGTTTGGTTCAGGTTTGAAATTCATTATATCTTTTATTATAGACCCCTTATCAGTTGGTAAACATGGTGATGTTTTTCTGTGGGCGGAGCTTAGTTGGCTGCAGAACGATCCCTCTGGCCGCTTCCCTAACGTTATTTTGCCAGTTTTGTTAGCTTGTTTTTTAACAATGACTGGAGAAAATCCGGTTTTATCTTAATGTGCAAGGTCACTCAGTGTCCAGGACCGCGATTTTTATTTGCAAAAGTTAATTTTAACGGACGGAACCAGACGTAAAAAACGTTTTACGGCTGACCCGTACACGCTCACTCAATGGATGATCTGACAGGATTAACGCTACCTCCGGTTGAGTGGCCTGACTTCTACACCTACCTGATAGAGAAACTGAGCGTAAAGAGAAACTGAGGGCATATAAATCTTTAGATGCCTATAACTATGTGCTGACTGGTCATGTACAAGACTTGTGTGTACGATCCGCAGTTCTGCCGAGCCAGCGCCGAGAAGACGACAATGTAAACAGTGACAGTACGTGCAATGTTAATGATGTGAATATTTTCGAGAAATAAAAATTCCAGATACAGTATACTCATTTTTCATTGATTCTTGCACCCAACAACACATCAAGATGACATTTAATAATAATAATAATAATAATAATTTAAGCTCCTCCTTATTATGTAGCCGAATCTGTGCTGGTTTGTATTAGCCGCCTGCAGTTTTCCGTTTGTTTTGCCTCCAGCTAGCGCCGTGACGTAACTGTGACGTCGGCTGATAAGGGGTCTATTCGGTAAAACTTCAGACCTTTGTTTACAGATGGTCGATTCTGGCAACCCACTGCACAACACGACATTTTCCCGGGTTTGTTTCAGCGCCCAGCTTCTGCTGCCGACATGCGCAGTTGCACCTGCGTGACGTCAGTGTGACGTAGTGTGATAATTCCCCTATCCACCTTATTCTGCTCTAAACAATGCGCGCCGCCATGACGACGACTCCGGTTGCCTACTTCCGGTTTGCACTGTTAGCAGTGAGAGAATGAGTTCAGGCTCTATCTATGTGCTGCTGTTGGTTGATTTTACAATTCAAAGAAGATAAAAAAAAAAAACTTTAGAAACTGGGTGCTTTGAGCATAAGATTAAAAGGAGAGAATGCCTATGTCCGGTTCGGATCAGCTACATTCAGTGCCAGAGAGTAGACGTTTTTGGTTAGCTGCGCTAAAACTGAAGCAAAAGTTTTACGAAAAAGGTGTAATACGTTACCAGTATGGATGGGCATTTCAAGCAAAAATAATATTCGAAGATCGCTGGGTATTATTCAATTATTATTCGAAAATAGCACCCCTCCATCACATCACGCACACATAGCCTACATATTTTTAAATAAATATAATAAATATATATAAAAAAAAAAACTAAACATACTTTTTATATTTAAGTTTCACAATATAATGTTTTTTTATTTATTTGTTTATTTATTTCATCTATGTTGATTATATGAAAAGGGAACCGCATGAGATGAGTCAGATATGATCATAATGCCCAATATATCGGGAAACATTTGGAATGGCTCAGACATGATTTTGACCACTTATTAAGTTTTGTTTTGTAGAAAGCCTTTCTGTAAAGTGAAATTCGTTTAGTAAAAATTGTATCTTCATTTGTATCAATGTTTTATCCACAAATTGCCTAGAATAATAAATATGACATATGACAAATATAGCGCGTCTTATTAATAAACGAAACTCAGATACATGAGAAGTATATAGAAAGCTTGAAATGTGTACTTTTAAACAAAATAATTAAAAACGAGCAGAAATGGGCTGCTCTCTGCTTATGTAGGTTAATTCGTATGAAGTGTGCATTTCTCTCTAGGCGCGTTCACTACTGCGAAGATGGCGAGTCAGCATCATCAAATTTATCTTTGCAGTCGATACTTACAGAAAACTAGTTATTAATAAACAATTCAAATGTTTAATGCATAATCATTACTTTTGCCGTTTTTTTTATTGTGGCAAGCGCGTTGTGATGCAGAATAGAAAATATTACGAAAACGCTCATTATGGTTTAGTATTCTCTCCCATATAGTATACATAACTTCCAACCCAACTTCAGTCGTGCACGGGCAGGGGCAGCCCTACTTATTTATTTCACATATTTTCTAATCAGCACATCACTGCGGCGTTCTGAGCAAGCGGCGCAATCTTCATAAAGCTTAGAACCGGAAAAGGACAACCGGATTCCGGTTCAAACCCGCTTAGATCATGGGTAAATTCGCTAACCAGGAAAAAGGTGGATAGGCTTTGTAGTCTAATATCATAGTAGGCCTATCCCGAATTTCAACCAATCTCATCTGGTCACCCTACTCACCCCAGCTCAGAATACCTGATCCACTCGCGCAACTTTACTGTAGTAAACGCTAGTGGGAAGTGGATATACTGGTTTAATTCAGCAATATATGTTTGAACCAGAAACTGATTCTTCTTCTTCTTCAGAAGAGGAAGAGTGAATTTATACAGTCGATGTATCAGAATGGTGATGCGTTTTATATATCTTTCTCTATAACGTCAAACACATAACGGTATCATTTTGCTTGACTACGTTATCAAACAGCTAATAATGTGTTGCTAATGTTTCCCAAACCATGTTCACATTCACAATCCTTGTTTCAGTTCTTTTTTCCTATGTTTCATATATATATTTAGATTAGTTTTAAATGTATATAAAGGATAACAGGATCAACAGCTGTGCATATTCTATCATCTCTTCATATTTAATCTGTTTTGTATTCTACGTAATACATTTAGAGGCTTTATGAGTGTTGATGGTGTTGCTATTCATACAGTAGATCCCACAGCTGATTTACAGTCCGGCAGATTTCACAGTCTGAACAGGATTAGAGCCGTCTGATCTCATTACACCAGCCACCAAATGCTTTATTTGTTTACACGCGTATTTGTAGACTCAAATCAACCTTATATCTGGAGAAAAGGATGAGGGATTTTTCCGATCTCCCTCTCTCTCTCTGTGACCCCTGCCCTCGTAAGCTGCTTTCTCCTCTTGGACACTTGCTCTGCTGGAGGTTTGATTCGTGTTGTGTGTTTACTCATAAGGCTGATGGGCTGGCAGAGGCATGAGCAGTATTAGAGAAGGAATGGTTACGAGGTCAGACGGGTTAAACTCTCTCTAGTGCTTCATAAGCCTGTCTGGCAGGCCTCCAGTATACCAGTCTTCTCTCGTACTCGACCACTGGAGCCTTTAACCTCACTCACACACACACTACAGCGTGGAAAAGCATGCGTGTGGGACTGTGTTTTGGTGTGTATAGAAGAGGAGGTGTGTATGTGGTCCTTGCGTGTCTGTGGTCTGGTCTCGCTGAAGAAGCTGCCAGGCCCTGTGCCCGAGAGAAGAAATGACCGTAATCTGTCTCGATGGGTTGAAACGGGAATAACTGGCCACAATTGAAAATGTCATTGAGCATTCGGGAAAGATCATGCAGGGCTGGAGCTAATGGGGTCAAAGGTGGAGATGATTCAGATCCGGAGGAGCCCACAGCAATGGGCTTTTATTCAATGCATTTTATGTCAAAATATGAGGAATATTGTGAGTTTGGTACAAGTTGAGCTTGACCTGGACTTAAGATGCGTTTTGGTCGATCGGATCACAAGTGGACGAGGGAGACACATTCCCGTTTACACCTGGTGTTTTAATCCGTCTCTTTTGTCCACTTTCAATCACTTCCGTCCTGATTTCTTCGAGGGGAGGGTCTATAGGCGGGTAAATGTGTGGACTATCTCTCGATCTAATGGACAAAATAAGCTCACGCAATTTACATGTGAACACGACCGGAGATGAACGGAAAAACAGACGGAGAGCATCAGCTTTAGTTTCTGCTCTGACAGCCGTAAGATCAGCCGAACGCTGTGAGAGTGTGTTAGAAATCAGGAATGGTGAGAGAACATTGTGTTTGGTACATTTTTCTTCTTCAAACCAAACTTGGGTCTCCAGCCAACAAAGTTTAAATCCCGTCCGGCCAGCGCTTCCCATAATGTTACGCATGAGGTCAGTAGACGGAGAGAAGACGGTCTTTTGTGGCTGTTTGAACACATTCGATCACATTACAAAAGCAATCCGGCTGAATGTGTTTTTGACTACCTCTGAAAGTGGTCAAAAGTGGACAAGCTCAAAAAGTTGCAGACCCTGTTTACACCTGTATTTAGTGTCGTCCACTTGTCATCCGATCGACCAATAGCATCTTAATATCAGGTGTGAACACGGCCATAATGTTGATGACCACAAAAAATTATTTCCACTAGTCCCTACAAGGTTTATTATTTTTAACTAACACTAAACCTATTAAAAACATTAAATATAAATATTAGTTGTAAAAACTGAAACTAAACGAAAATGAGAAATGTTGCTGTGGCAATAAACTCAAGTTTAAGTTGAAGCACTCAAATTATTATCTGGAAATAAATAAAAACTAAAACTGAAATAAAAATAAAAATAAATTAAACCTAAATAGCAATATTAAAAAATATATATAAAAATGATAAAAGCACATAATAAAACTACTATAAATTAAACTGAAATTAACAGTAAAAAAAGCCTATTTAAAAAATTACTAAAACTAAAATAAAAACTGTGCATTTTTAAAATATTTTGCTGATACAATGTTTTAAGGATTCTTTGATGAATAGTGCATTTATTTGAAATTAATGTAAAAGTATTTATTGTTACTTTTGACATTACAAAGTAATGTTTTTCTTTCCTACAGAAAAAAAACTCTCACTGACTCCAAACTTCAGTAGTGTAAAATGCTTTTAAAAATTCAAAAAGTGCAAAGTCCTTTATTTATTATATTTTGTGTGGTAATTACACCACAAATGCTGTCACTCGAGCTGAACTTGTATTGAACCAGCAACATTCCTTAAATATTTCATTCACAAACTGAGCTTTTTTTAATATTTCAATCCGTTGTCTCCCAAGAGAAATATTCAGTTTTGTAATACTTTATTATTGATGGGATCAGAAAATTACATTAGAGCACATGTATTGTCCTTACATTTTGTTGAATATACATCAGTCTAGGGGCCCAGAATTCCTTGCTACGGCCCTGCCCGTGTGTGTGTGTGTGTGTGTGTGTGTGTGTTTTGGGAGTAGATTATATATACACTCTCATATGTCATTTATGTTTAAAACATATTTGCATTTGACGACTGTATTCTAGTGTTACTGTGTGTGTGTGATCATCTGGGACATTATGAGCTGCAATTATGCACCATTGCCAAGACTGTCAGTGTGATATACTCGTATACGTACCTCAAGAGGCTCCTTAATCTGTCCTGCTCACACACACACACACAATCTCATGTTAGCCTGTAGGCTTTCAAACGCAGCTCTTTATCATACACTCACACAGAGCTATTTATAATGACATCGCGGTCTTGTCAGACACGTCAGGGTGAAAGTCGTCTACAGCGAAACGTTTGTGCCTCTTCTGTGAACGTCATAAACTGACCAATCAGAACGCTCGGAAACATTAATGCCATCATTTCGACATCAGCAGCCATTTTCCCTCTTAAATTGGTGTTGTTTTGGTGGATAACGGCATAAATTGTGCCTCGCAAGAGCATTGCGGCGTTCCTCCTGCTTTTAAAGTTAATGGAAAACATTATGATTTCGTGACGGCGCAGAGTCTAATGTAGCATTTTTTTTTTTGGGGGTAAATTCTACCGTCGCTCTCTCCTTTAGCTGTCGGCACTCTCTTAATTGCTTATGAGGGCTTCGTTAATGGCTTAAATCAACCATACCAATGTGTTGCTGGTGATTTATTGAGTCTTATTTGGTTTCAGGAAATATGAAGTGTGAGCCAAAGGTGGAAATAGTTGGCCGAGGACAGCAGTGCAAATCTCTCTTGCTTCAGTACTGTACTGAGGAGAAAAAAACTTGCATTGTATTTCACACTCACACACTGAGTCCTAACTTCAGGTTTTACAGCTCAATAATGGATGTTTTGAGATTTGGGTGCTTTTAATGGACAATTAGGGGTTATTTACTGCTCATTGTCTATGGACAGCATCTGTGAAATTCTGCTGATTGCCGAGATCATTCATTTTCCTCGGTCTGTAACGAAGAGCAAACATGCTTTAAGTGTGTTTTTATATATATATATATATATATATATATATATATATATATATATATATATATATATATATATATATATATATATATATAGCCTATATTAGAGCTGCACGATTAATCGTTAAAAGATCACTATCTCGATTCAAACACATACTTGATCTCATTCCTAAATGGCTGTCTAATAATGTCTAATAAACCTTTGACAAGTAAGATCACAGCGAACGTTCAAATCTGTGTACCGGGTCGCGTAAAGTATGAAACAGCTTCACGAACAGTCTTTTAAACCACATAGTATCATTATTTCTCTTACAATAATTAAAATTATCAAAAGAAGTACTGGAATAAAACTTTATAAACAATGATGTCAGAGTAAATCACCTTTTGACAGTAACTTGGCGCTTCAAATAAAGATTGTATCATTGTTACACCGGTAGGTGGCGACAAGTGACTATAAAACATTTATTTGTCATCAAATCATTAATTCAAGAGATTCGTCCAAAACGCTGATTCATCCAGTAATGGAACATGAAGTCATTGAATCATTCATCCAAACCGATTTTAAAAAAGTAATTCATTCAGATTAATTAAAAGTTTTAAATAGACTGCAGTAATTAACATTTTGTCAGAACCGCAGGGGAATCATTTAATTAATTAAATTACATTTCTCCTTATTTTGTTTAGTTTGTCTGTTCAGAATCATGAGAGAATCGTGATCTCTATTTGAAACAACAACAAAAAAACGTGATTTCTCTCTCTCTCTCTCTCTCCTCTCTCTCTCTCTCTCTCTCTCTCTCTCTCCTCTCTCTCTCTCTCATATATATATATATATATATATATATATATACACATATATATACAGAAACGTTCAATAGCTTTGTGTGAGGAAAAGATCCTAATTTAAGTATTGATTGAAAATCTTACCTTCTGCCATAGCTCTTAAATCCCATCAGTGTGATTTCAATATTTGCATATTCAAAACTGGTTCAAGACACATTATAATCAATCCCTGATGTCAAAGCTGTTATGATACGTCTTGATGTGCCATGTTTTCAATACACATGAATATTCATAATTATTTTTTTTAGATTTTGTTTTCATATTTTAATTACTTAATTTAATTTTTTATTCATTAATTTTTTTAGTTTGTGCTTTTGTCATTATTATTTTTTATATTTATATTTAGCTTTAATGCATAATTATTTTAGTTTTATCAATTTAGCACTTTTTTCATCTTTTAATTTTTTTTTTCTTTTCGCATTATTTCAATTAAAAAAAATAATTGTTAATATTAGTTTGTTAACGATAACAACACTGGATTAGCTGCAAATATTTAAATTAATATTAAAATGTTATGTATTTAACACGAAATCTATGGATTCAGAAGACTTAAAAATAGTCATATGAAGTACTTTTATGATGCTGATATGGTAATTTTTCACCTGTTATTTTCACTGTATGAGTAAGAGCAGCGTGAACACTCTGCGAACTCTCTTCTTTTATGTTGCATGAAAAAAAAGAAAATGATGCATACATGAAATGAGGGTGAGAAAATTAAAACTTAATTTTTACACGCATGTTCATTTATGAGGTTTAAAATGCTTGGCTATGGTAATCAACAGGTTAGAAATATTCCAAAATATTCCTTTAACTTTTCAGATTTGAATATTTATGATGATTTGCACTCTGCCGTGAAAAATATATCTAACATGCATGCAGCACACACACACACACACACACACACACACACACACACACACACACACACACACACACACACACACACACACACACACACACACACACACACACACACACACACACACACACACACACACACACACACACACACACACACACAGTCTCTCAGTAATTCACACACAAACACACTCACACACAAATGTGCTTCCACAATAATAGCCGTGGGATAACGCCCACACATAACACACACGTCTGACTGACTTGCGCTTTATCACCATCATTAGTGCGACAAGAGGCATCCCAGAACCCCTTTACATAAACACATGCGTGGGAGACGCACACACACACACACACACACACACACACACACACACACACACACACACACACACACACACACACACACACACACACACACACACACACACACACACACACACACACACACACACACACACACACACAGAGAGAGAGAGCCTCCTCGTCTGCATTTGTTCCTGGTTCTGTGCACTAAATCGCTCTTCTGGCCTTTACACGTCATTCTTTTATCAGTTCCTTCTCTTGGATCTTTGTGACATGCAGCTGCTTCTGTCTTTACACAAATGTTTTACTCTTATCGTGGAGAAATACACACACTGATGTCAATAAAATACACAGTCATTAAGAACAAAAGACTGCAATGTTTCTTCATGACTTCTGCCCTTTGTTTACTTTCTATTGGTGTTTTATGAGACTTGGAGAATAGTGTTCCTCTGCCACTCGTCCTCCATTTCTCCTCATCCCCCCATCACTGCCGATCATAGTCTCAATTACTCATCCTGTCTTTATTCTTTCTTTCTCCCTCTCTCGTCCTCGTGTTTCCATCAGCTTCTCTCATCCCCTTTTTACCTCTTTATCTCTCTCTCTCTCGCTGTTCCATTTATCTTAAGGAGAGCCAAATGTTCAGCTTTGCTACTTACAAGTATTGTTCTTGTTTGTCTTTTGTTTCTCCTCTTTTCTTTTCTCTACTCGAAGACCTTTCAGTGCCTCACCTTACAGGGAAGAGCCACATTCACATTCCCTCTCTCTCTCTTTCCACTCTTTCTTACACTGTCTTTTCTGTTGTCCGCTCACACATTTGGTCTTTCCATCACCTCCTATCATCTCTTACTCTCAATCACATCAGCAACAGCTTGTCACAGACCATCAGTCCTCTCCTCTCCTCTCTCCTCTCTCTCTCCTCTCTCTCCTCTCCTCTCTCTCTCCCATCTTACAGAATGTCTCAAAATATCAGATGTTTTAAGGTTACAGTTAACCTTGACCTTCCTGATGTCTGTCTGTTTATCTCATCTATCTATCTATCTATCTATCTACTATCTAATCTATCTATCTATCTATCTACTATCTATCTATCTATCTCATCATTGTCTCGTCCTATCTATCGGTCTATTTATTGTTCTGCTATTCTGTCTATCATTGTATCTATCGCTGAATCATTCTATCTTTCTCTTGTTTTATCTACTCCCCTGTGCACACACCACCGCAGTCTTTCGATGAGCTGAGAGCGTGAGATGAAAGTGTGAAGGTCTCTTTTTTCCACTCCCTCCATCGGTCATTGGTAGGAATGTTATTTTGCAGCCCAGGGTATTTTTTTTTTTTTTTTTCAGAAACAGACAAAATAGTTCAAAAAGTCCACATGAGATTGACAGAGAGAGAGAGATATAAAATAAATGAATGAATCAGAAGACACTAAAATATTATTCTCATGAAGGACAGAGGTGTGTCTGACCTTCATTTAATTTTCTCTCTCTCCTCTCTCCTCTCCTCTCCTCCTCCTCTCCTCTCTCTCTCTCTCTCTCCTCTCCCTCTCTCCCTCTCCTCTCTCCTCTCTCTCTCTCTCTCTCTCTCTCTCCATCCTTCAGTAAATAAGATCTGGCACTCTCACTTACATCAGGTCATTATTTCCCTCTCTCTCTCTCATTTAAGATGGCCAGACCTTATTACCAAGGACAAGCTGTCCTGTCCTGTCTTTGGCCCGTGCGTCTGGCCCACATGTAACCAGCCATCGTCCTCTCTTAGCTCACTCCAGCCCACATGCATCTCACACAACATCACCTGTAGCCCACTTCACATCAGGACCGGCCACCGCTGGCCCACTTACTGCAGGCCCATCATATCATTTCTCTAAATCCTGCCAAACGAGTCCTGGATTGAGCGAGTTTTGTGTGTGTGTGAGTGATGGATGCAGTTTGAGGCGTTTTAGGAAGTTAAATGACCTCCTCTGGGACCGGGAATTAGGCCTCATTAGAGCCGTACCATGATGCAGAGTGACATCTCTATGTGTTAATACACATTACATCAAATATATGTGTGTCAGTGGGAACTATTGGTATCTGTGTGTGAGAGTATACTATACAACACATACTGTTTTTGTGGCATACAGTTTGTATGCACAGTGCTCATGTTCTGTACGCATACAATACTTGACAATCAACATAATGTGCTTTACACAACCAGAGCACAACGCCTTAAGCTTATAAATAAAGCTTGCCATGCCGACATACAGCAGTTATCTCAGATATCACATTAGATTACCAAATAAAGCTTTGGCGGGACAAAAATTCATTTAGCGGGAAAAACTCTGCTCTGTCTTGACGCATCATTTGATAAGACTGACACATTTTTACTCAAACTTGGATTAATAATAATCTAATTTTAAGGGGAAACTAAACTATTTAAACTTTTTTTTGCAGTCTGAACTGATACTTTCACAAATATATCCAGAGATATTGTACATATAACGTATAAAATATAACTACATCAGAACCTACTAGTTATTTTAGAAGTTATTTTACTAGTTAAATTCCACTGTAAAAAAATGTATATATTCAATAAGTTATGACAACATGTGTTTTTACATTGATTTAACTCATCAAAATAAGTTTTTATTATAATGTTATAACAAGATTTGTAGTCAGTTTAATGTAATTTAAGTTGAAATTACTTAAACATCCATGTATTTTGTGCTTAAAAATTTAAGGCAGCAACTTTTTTTTTTTACAGTGTAGTAGGTTCTGATGCTATTTTATACGTTATATGTACAAAATCTCTGGATATATTTGTGGAAGTATCAGTTCAGACTGCAAAAAAATCTTAAGTATTCCCCTTAAAATGAGATAAATGCACTTGAGAAGCAACACTGCATAAGATATTAAGACTTGCGTTCAGTGTACGTGCCATTAATACAAGTGTGTTTTGTCAGCACTGACAGATTTTGTTACTAGTTTCAAGTAAAAAACAGTTAAAACAAGTGAAAAAATCTGCTATTGCAGTAAGACACAAATACACTTGTAAAAAAAGACAAAAATAGACGTATATTCAAGATACAATCTATGAAAACAATGCTAAATATTTTATGCAGTGTTGCATTTCAAATATTTATCTCTTTTAAAATATATAATATTTCTGTGTATATTTTATTTATTTTTTTACTTGAGAAAATGCCATAAAAGACATTTTTTGAATGGCTGATTCATTGCTGTGTGTATGATATAAAAATAATAAAATCTCGTGTTTCCTTTCACAGCTACATCAGACGGGACGCGTCAGGGGCTGGAGAGCGTGAGAGGAGGAGTTTGTGCTACACAGGGCATGAAGGTGGTGCTGAAAGTGGGACAGAGTGAGTAACACACACACACACACACACACACACACACACACACACACACACACACACACACACACACACACACACACACACACACACACACACACACACACACACACACACACACACACACACACACACACACTCTCGGGAGCGTATCGGCAGACAAAGCCAGGGGTTGTTGGCCTGAAACAGTTACGGATGCTGGATTTGCGTTTCTCTCGTGGCACAGATGACCACGCTCGTGACCAATAGCTGTTGTTTACACACACACAACTCTGTTGTACCCTTGTTAGTTTTTATTATTAAACTCAGGACAACAGCGGTAAGTGAATCCCAACAGACTGTGGACACAACTCCATGAGCCGTAACTGTACACCACACACACTGTTTAGTTTAGAGTTATTTATCAGTCATGCCTATCACACTACACTGTTGAATGAAAGAGGATTCAACATAGCTATGAAACATTGTATTGTTTTTCTTTTTTATTATTATTTATTTTTTCCTGTCTCCATCTTTGGCTATAAATCATATTTTTTCCCCCCTGAAACATTATTGACTTTACTTTAAAAAAAAGAAAATCCCATTCTGTTTCTTTTTTTTCACTCTTGCTCTCTCACTGTAGTTGTTATCTGCTTTGTGGCTGAAAGGTCACGTCTGTTTTGTTTGTCATCTAAATAAAAGCCGTTTCGGTTGGAGATATCTGATGAGATGTGCCCGCACACACACAGACTGTCATGGCATTTTGACAAGAGTGACAGCTCGCCATAAGCTCAGAGATGACTCTGTGTGTGTGTGTGTGTGTGTGTGTGTGTGTGTGTGAGTGAAATGTCTGCTGTGTAAAGTGTTTGTAACATCAGTGGTAGCCCCTCAACAGCAACATTATGGTGTGCTACGTCTTAAAGGGACCACACTCTGCACTTTTGCTCTTTATTATCTTCCCTAAAGTTGTAATTTAGATTTACAGGACCTCTGGACCCTCTCTGTGACCTTTAGAAATAATCCGGTTGTCTTTGCTACTGTACCTTTAAGACTTATGCAAATAACCTTCTTGATGATTGGTAAACATCTTTGCATATTAATTAGTGTCAACTTGCTCAGTACTGAATAGAGTTGATATATACACTGCTGTTCAAAAGTTTGGGGTCGGTAAGATTTTGAATGTTTTTAAAAGAAGTCTCTTCTGCTCACCAAGGCTGCATTTATTTGATTAAAAATACAAAACAAACCCAGTAATATTGTGAAATATTATTTCACTGTAAAACAGCTGTTTTCTATGTGAATATATAGTAAAGTGTAATTTATTCCTGTGATCAAAGCTGAATTTTCAGCATCATTACTTCAATCTTCAGTGTCACATGATCCTTCAGAAATCACTATATGATGATTTGATGCTCAAGAAACATTTGTGATTATTATCACAGTTGAAAACAGTGCTGCTTCATATTTTTGTGCAAACCTTGATTCATTTTTTTCAAGATTCTTTGAAAGTTCAAGAGAAAAGCATTTAATTAAAAAAATCTATATTTTGCATTATTATAAATGTCTTTACTGTCCATTTTGATCAATTTAATGCGTCCTTTCTGAAGAAAAATATTAATTTCTTTAAAAAAAAAAAATTATTATCTGTATTGACCCCTAACTTTTGAATGATAGTGTATACACCACCAGTCAAAAGTTCTTATGTTTTTTAAAGAGGTCTCGTATGCTCACCAAGGCTGCATTTATCTGATCAAAAATACAGTAAAAACAGTAATACTGTGAAATGTTACTACAATTTCTGAATCATTATTATTGCTAAACTCTTTCTCAATGGTTTGTCCGTAGGTCAATATGGTCTGCCGGCCAAATCTCCCAAACCTGACCCAGCGGGCCGCATCAACAACCCACATCCAGGTAAACACAGCTGCCTTCAGTATCACGAGGATACGGCTCATCCCAAACAGACACAGCATTAATAAAAGAACAGAACTAACCAGAGGAACAAGGGAAGGAAGCGACAGATGGATAGAGAGAAACAGGCGTCTTGGCTCTCGGGCTCTTTTTGATATATTCCTCCCTTCTGTTTGTTCTCTCCTCCTCTCGTTCCCTCATTTTCTCCCTGTTTTCCCCCGTTCTGCTCTTCCACGGAGGCCTGAGCTGTAAACCGGAGGCAGAAGCGGTGGAGGTAATGGCCGCTCAGGGAAGGATAAAGGATGAGAGTCAAGTCAAGTCAAGTCACCTTTATTTATATAGCGCTTTTTACAATACAAATTGTTTCAAAGCAGCTTTACAGAGATAACAGGAAAACAATGTTGTAATAGTATTGTTCAATT
>CM070818.1:9462383-9554883 GCA_036326025.1 Chrosomus eos | reverse complement strand
TTCATTTCCCCTGCGAAATGCCTCCCACACGCCATAATCCCGTTATGTAAAGATAAATGACTAATATAGCCTCATAGATCCCACATCTATTAAAATGCTCTCTCAGCTGTTGTTCATAGAAGAGGCTAAATACTCGAATCCGGTGTGTAAAGCTGCAGCCCATAAACCACAGCTCATGTTTCCATGTGTAGAAAAAAAAGGTTATTTATTATGTTTTTTAAGAGAACATTTAGAGCTGCTGCTCCCTGGTGTGTCCTCTGAGTGTTTAACAGCTTTTAGGGCAAAAAATTTTAACGATAAACAACTTTCAGCAGCAAAAAAACGTTGCTATATTAAGAATAATTCATGGTGAAGCCTCGTCTGCAAGTACTGTAAAGGCCTATTCACACAGAGGAAACATTCAGCATGGATATTCACTAAAAAAAAAACAACAACTTTGAATTAAAAAAACAGAGCACTTCTATGAAGCTATTCATACGGACACAAAACTTTCCCTGATTATGGGAAGTTTTTCCAGTTTACTCTCCATGTGAATAGACCTTTTGTCTGCCATTTGTGTCACTTCTGCATTTCGTACTTGATGTGAACAGTGAACAGGACTTAATGCTGTATCCAAATACACATTTTTTCAACTCAGCGGTCTGATGATTGTGGTTCACGTCTCCATTGCCAGACCACAGCGGCTGACCACAGGTTTACACGTGCCAAAGCGCGCATGTTTGCGGAAACCCAATCCACCTTGACTCGCTGTGATCTGAGTCACTGGTCAGCGAGTTCAGAGAAAAGTCCAGTACTTTACAACATCCCCCAACTTTATTCAGATTTCTGACAGTTTGAGTGAACACGGAGGGCTCTAATTGGTTCAGTCTGATCTGTTAAGGACGTGAACAAGCCAATCAAGGGGTTAGATGACTGGTCCCGTTTAATTTGTACCATTTGATTGGTTAAAGTCATTAACTAGCCCATCAGATGGCGAGGTGGAGGGAGATAGGCGATGCCAGAGGGCAGGATGTGTCTGCGCTAATGAACCCGCTACATCAGACTAATACTCATGTAAGTGTCAGAGGGCATCTCTCTGAGTCCACGCTCCAATACGGGAACAAGTTAAAGGTGGTCATCTCACTAATGGGTGTCATCACCAAATGCGACCCAGAAAGTTTCCCTGACAAAAAGCGCTGAACTTCAGAAAATTATATACGTCAATTTACGGGACTTATGTGAAGTTTGTTCAAGGAAGCAATATGTAACTTCCATAATTTTGCTGGTAGTTCTATGAAAATAGGTGATTTTTGATCTGTTCCTTTCAAACTGCCCTTTTTATCATGATATTCAGAGAATAAATGTTGTTTTGACACTTAAATGTGGTGTGACAGCATTGCTGAAACTAATTCAGTGTCCATAGCTTGTTAGTTAGCTAAAAAATGCTTATCAATAAAATCATAAATATTAAATACATGCATTTATTTTTACCTGTTAGCAATGTACAGTACCGTTGAATAGAAATCATGTTTTTGTTTAAAACATTTCTTTGATTAATAAAAAGTTCATAAAAGTTCAAAAGAACAGCATTTAGTTGAAATAGAAATCTTTTGTAACAGCATAAAAGTCTTTACTGTCACTTTTTATCAATTTAATGTGTCCTTGTTGAATGAAAGTATTAATTTGGATGATAGTCTGTTAGAATAAATCTCTAACATCTATTCAAAAATGCTTTTAAAAAAAGGGACTTTTTAAAAACAAGCCACCATTTAAATTATTATATCTCTAAATCATTTATTACTGAGTCATAACGTTTCAAAATGATGGAGCAGGTGGCATATATATGGAGTGTCTCTATGGGCTTTATCATACACCCGGCACAATGGCGCCAGGCGCAACGCAAGTGTTTTTTTAGTTTCAGCCCGACGCAGTTATCATTTACACGTCGCCAAGTTGTTTAAATAGCAAATGCATTTGTGCGCCCATGGGCGTGCTGGTCTGAAAACAAGGTGTAGACTGAAATAGACTGCGCCATTGACTTTAGACCAGGTTTTTGTTGGTCAATGGCGCAGTCTATTTCAGTCTACACCTTGTTTGTTTGCATATTTTTTTTTGTTATTTAATAAGCGTTTTAGTAATATGCGCCTGTTAGTTGGATCCACAACGCGCGTACACTTTGTCCCATAGATGGTCTGCTCACACGCTTTAACCTCGAGCACGAGCAGATCCGTTTTCTCGCTAGTAAACTATGTAAATATTCCTCCATGTAAATGGCAAATCTGCCAGTAAAGGGAATAGGAGATAAGACTCGGATTGGTTTATTGCACGTAAAGCCCAAAACACACCAATTACTTGGTGAATAGCATAGGGACAACCCTTTTAGACCGTGCGCTGGGCGCGCCGACCATTTTTCCCGTCGTTAAACTAGCAAAAGTGGATTCAGACTCTCCCTAAGTGCACTTAGACCATGCGCTTAAATCACTAAAATAAGCCCCTATATATCTGGAATTGATCAAATTCTTCACTTTGTTTTGCAGGTGCTGGAAACAACACACATCCCAGAATTCCTCCCAGAAGTCCCGGTGGAGAAAACGGTCCCCTCCCTCCCTCCAACATCGCTGTTATCGCAGGTGCGGCCGGCGGTTCGGCTTTCCTCCTGCTCGTGACCGCCGTGATCTGCGTGGTGTGCTACCGGCGCCGACATGCCAAGCATTCAGAGTCGCACCACCCTCCCCTGTCCCTGTCCTCCCTGACCTCGCCCAAGCGGGGCTGCGGTGGGGGCGTAGGAGGCGGCAACAACAACGGCTCCGAACCTAGCGACATCATCATCCCGCTGCGGACTTCTGACTCCGCCTACTGCCCGCACTACGAGAAAGTGAGCGGGGATTACGGCCATCCGGTCTACATCGTACAGGAGATGCCTCCTCAGAGTCCTGCCAACATCTACTATAAAGTATGAGAACCGGAGACGACCTTACCGACAACATCCGCCAAGACCACACCCACCTTAAACGACTATCTAAGCCACGCCCCACAAGCCCCGCCCCCTACAGTCTGCATCCCCGTAGATCCTTTTACCTTCACACGCATTTCTCCGACACACTAACCATTCCTGGTGGAGTGTGTCTGTGTGTGTGTGTGTTATCATTCCTCGTCACTCCCCCCAACTTCGGCCTTTTGTTGAGAGAGAGAGGATGTCCTGTTGTGAGGGCCTCCCTCTCTCTAACGTCCCACATGGGGAAAAGTTCTTAAAGCTAGAGAAAACCTCCTGGAGTGATTCAGCCCAACTGAAAAAACATAGACTCCTTTTATGGGGGGACGTTCTGGAGCACAAGCATCAAAACTTTTTCTGATGTACTTGCAAAAAACAGACTATAAAAACACAAAAAAGAAAAAAAGAAAAGGAAAACTTGTCCAAACCTACAAAGACAACACGTGAACTCTGACTTCGAATGCTACATCTACTCACAAATAGCAGTCTAGTTTGTATTAAACTCCTTCGTGATGGGGGAGGGGCCATTCATTCAGCCAATCGTCACACAGGGCTGCAGTCACGTGATCTAGGACCCATGTGTTTGATTGGTGGAGTTGTAGTGGCGTGGAGAATCTTGTATATTTTAATAACGTGTGTATTTTGTGAGTGTGTAGGATAAATATTCCAACACTGCAGTCGCACGCGTTGCGACCGGCGGGCTTCAATACAACTCGCAAGTGTTTTTGTGCGTGGATGAGTGTGTGATTGAGTACAGTGTTAGCGTGAGCAAGGGCGCGTGTGTTTGTTAGACTGTTTCAAAACCAAAACACAAAAATATGAGCGAACATCAAAAAGTTTTTTTTATCGCTTTCAACACATAGATTATAATTATATATGAATACTCCGTAAAATAATTTTTAGATTTTTTTTTCCATGTAAAGTTACAGTTTGCTAGGCCTAATTTTGGTTTTTCCTATGTTTTATGACATGCTGACCTTGTTTCTTTCCCTTTTTGAGTTGTAAATTAATTTAATTCTTTTCATTTTGTTGCAGAAACCAAGTTTGTTTGGTTCTCCCCTCGTTTTCCTCTTTCCCAGGAGTCTCCTCCGTTCTACACATATATTTTTATAGCTCATTGTACTCTGATGTAGTTTTGAAGCTAGACCTCGTTTGTGAATGTGTTGAGGTAGAACAATCCGAGAACGCTTTTTTTATTATTATTTTTAAAGACGCTTGGAAATAAGGGAAAAAACCCAGAGAGGAGGCAAGAATTGGAAGGGGGGTGAAATAAAAAGAAAAGAATGCGAACACCGCCTGTTGGGAAAGAAACGCACGAGCGAGGAAACTTCTAGAATGACTGTGAAACTGAAGAATCACATTAAAAGAAAAAAATAGGGGAGGGGGAGGTGGAGGAAGAGAAGAGAAGTTGAAAGATGCTTAAAGGAGGAAAGATAGAGAGAGAGAGGTTTTTATTAAACTCGTCTGAAACTGTGGAAGAGGCAGATCTGGACACGTGGTCTTCTGAGGTACAAAGAGACAGAAGAGGGGAAGAAAGGATCTCATTCTCTCAGATGGACAACAGGATAGATGGACACACAGAATTACTCTTTTACAGACACACAGTGCTCTTTTTTGTTCACATGAAGTGAAGTGGAAATATTTCTAGACTCATTTCAAATTCTTGAGTATCTGCGGGCTCGTCTCAATTTAATGTTGACGTGTTCGGACACACACACAACACACTCGGAGATCGACTCAATGGCCATGGCACACAGAAAAGCTCTTGTAAAGAGATTTTCATTACACACACACACACACACACACACACACACACACACACACACACACACACACACACACACACACACACACACACACACACACACACACACACACACACACACACACACACACACACACCTCCAAATCTCAATCAAAAGCCATTCTGATTGGGCGTATATGCTGGTTACCTCAACAAACGCCGTGATTAGCATTGTTCGTTCGCGTTCTCTTTCTCTCCTCTCTTTGCCTTTCTCTCTCTCTCACACACACACACACACACACACACACAATCATTGCAGCTTTGTAACTAGCTGTGTGTTTATCTCAGTTAGTGCCAATGAAAATCTCTCTCTTAGGCCTGCAACATACTCTATGCAAGTATGTGAATGCAAACGTCGTTGCATCCCGAAATGTGTCAGCACTAAATTATTAAATGATTTTAAACGTGTCAGAATTCAACTGCATTCTCAATGTGGCCAATGTGGGCGCTATAGCAAGTATCAGCATAAACGGTCTTCTTCTACGGTCAGTTTTCTTTGTCACGGCAGATCAATAGTTTCGGAAACAATGGCTGCATCCGAAATTGCATACTTCCCTTCTATATAGTAGATGAAAAACAGTATGTGATCAAAAAAGTATGTCAGAATTCACAGTACTCGTAAAAGAGTATGCAAAAAGTTCACGGATCTAATTCTTCCTACTTCATTTTACTATCCCATGAGGCCACAGGAGAGGATTTATGAATGGCAGTGAAGCGACTGATGCTGTAGGTCACATGATAATGACAATATAGTGCATCCGGATTACATTCATACTACACACACTCATACTAGAACTTTTTTAGCGCCTGTGAAATAATTACTTATTCAAAATAATTACCTATGCAAGAGAGTATACGATTTCGGACGCAGCCAATCTCACTAAGCTAGTTATATCATATAGCATGTACTTTTTTTCTGAAATTCAAAATGGCATACTAATAAGCTACTATTATGAGTGCAGACTTGTTCTAGCTTTAGCTAATTAGCAGAGAAAAATTAGCTATTTGGAACAACATGCAGGGGGAAAAACAAAATATCTTATTAATATTATGACCACAATTTAATTAAAAATGATCCAAATTAATAAAACACAGCCTCAAAATGAAGAAATTCTAAATTGACTTGTTTTGCATGTAATGAGCAGCGCTTCATAATAAGAGTAGTAAGCTAGTATGCTAAAAACAGCTAAACTTCGCTCACGTTTGTTCAATGTGTTGACCAGGCATTAGCATCCATGTTTGCATACTTGCGTAGAATATGTTTCTGGCCTTTGGAGTACAAATTGTGTTCTTTTTCACTGCCATTTTCACTGTGTGTTTTGTATGCGTGTAAAAGAATGTTATCGCTAAGAAATACACCGCATACACGCACATAATAACAAGCCATTCATGCCCAAATATGTTAGGGGTCTTATTTGCAGATGTGATTTGTGACGTTGGGACTTGAACAATCTGTTACTGTTTTCAATCTGCCTAGAAAGCTTCGATATCTGTCTCTCAAAAAGCATTTAGTTTTGTATCACTCTGGTGCATCAAGACCGTGAGTTAAAAAAAAAAGACGACATTGTTTTCCTGTCACATTGATGTTTTCTTCTTACACGCAAATTTGGATTTTGTTACTTCAATATCAAGTTGCCTAAAACGTGGAGGTGTTTCATTTGTTCGGCGCTGTTGTATTTCGTGAGCTGTTTCATACATATTTAAGCGTTCGGTTTCTGTTCGAATTATGTTGCATTTACTGAAACAATCAGCGTAAGCCATGTCTCTGCCCCTGTGCACATGGACTTGGATACGTGTGTGTGCGTGCAGGTGTGCGTATATGCCCGAAACACACGTGGACATCGTTCAAAGACGGACCGACGTGGAAGGAGGACACATGAGGAGACACAAACTCTCTCTGCTCACCATCCTCCCTTTTTTAGGTCTCGTTTATCGAACATCTGGTCCCAAAAAGGTCCATCTTCTGTCTTTCACATCGAGCGGTTCTTTGTGCACTTGCTTTCGCCACGAACGCTGGGACCAGTATTGTGTACGCAGACACAAGCGGGGACGGAACCACAAAGTGTGTATTTTTTTTAGAGAACGCTTCAGTTGTGTGTACGTGTTTCTCTGTGCCAATAGCCAGCGGGTGGCGGCCACTTTAAAGACCTCCATTCCTCTCCAGTGATGTGTTCAGACGTTTGTAAAACACCATGTTTGTGTGTGATGTTTTCTTTTCTGTGTCCATCCCTCCATCTCCCCCCCCTCTCACGACCCCTCTCTTGTTTTCCCTCCTGCATACATGCCTTTAAAAGGGTTAAACAACTAATACATTCCTTTGAAGAAATGTTGATTAAAAAACACACAAAAAAAACTTTACAACGCATTCTTGGATTTTCTTTACTGTGCTCGTTTTTGTATGCATTGAGTTGTGTGGACTTGCACTGAACACGTAACTGAATGAGATGAGAACAATTCAAAGGGATAGTTTACCCAAAAATTTAAACCCGTAAGACTTTCGTTCCTCTTCAGAACACAAATGAAGATCTTTTTGATGAAATCAGAGATTTCTGTCCGTCCTTTGACAGCTACACAACTACCACTTTGACACTTCAAAAAGTTAATAAAACGAATCCATATGAATTGAGAGGTTTAGTCCAAATCTTCTGAAGAGACTCGTGTGTCTCGAGATCGCTTTATATGATGAACAAATTAAATTAAGGTTTTTATTCACATTTAAAATTCATCATCTCATACATGTTGTGGTAAACGAAAGCTCAAGCATGTTCGCTTGACGTGTACAAACCAATACGGTTCATTCTCACGTGTTACGCATCACGTTTGAGCTTCAGTAAGAACCAATGAGGTTTGTATTCAGACGTCAAGCTGCTTATGTTCTCTAATCAATGTTTAGATGTGAATACAAGTCTCTTTATGAAGCGTCAAAGTGTTAGTTGTGTAGCTGTCAATGGAGGGACAGAAATCTCTCAGATTTCCTAAGAAAAAACTTAATTTGTGTTTCCGTGATGAAAGAAAGTCTCATGGGTTTGGAACGGTGTGAGGGTGAATAAATAATGACAGGATTGTGATTTTTGGGTGAACTATCCCTTTAATGCCCTTCATTTTTCTTTCACACTAGTACCATCAGTCCTGGTCTTTCATCTTCTATAAAGTAAAACACTGGCTTTTATACAGTCGCCATCCTTTGCCAGTAGAGCAATGAAAGTGTTCCATAAGCACACAGAAATATTTTTTCTCATAATATTTATTTCAGACTGTATCTCTCTTTCTCTTTTATTGCTATCCTTTAGATCCTTCTGTATGCTTTCCGAAAAACCATTTAGTTGCCAAAGCAACCATTGCCTTCTGGCAACAATTTCATATTTATGAAAACTCACGAAATCTGGTAGTGATTGTCCCCGCGAGGTTGGCGCACAGTTACAGGTGATGCTGAGGCGAGGACCGTATTATTGGCCTGGGAATGTTTCTGTCGCGCCCCAATCCTCTCATTGGTGTAACATGATTTAGGTGCGAAAGGGAAGGTTCTGGATCACAAGGGAGAGAAAGAAAAACATTTAAAAATGTCATTATAGGCTTCTGCGGTCATCTTTTATTGTGTAATAATTTTTTCTAAAATTAACTTGTATGCTATTAATGACCCAGAGGAATGTTTTATTGCCCAGTGTTTGCTCAGGGAATTTCTCAACTTTAAATTTCTCAATGTTTTCTTTGGTTATAAAATGGCATTTGCTGATGAACAGTCAGTGAGTGATAAAATGTGGATTGCATAGCTCAGATGAATAGGTTTTAAAGAAGAATTTAACAAGAAAGGTTTGAGCTCATTTTATCTCATTGCTATCTCTAAGTGGTTACTTTTTTCCAGTTGAACACACAGGATTATTATAATTTATAGTAATTATATGCCAAACTCTAAATGTTAGAGTTGACATGCTAACTCGCATATAAATCCTAAATTACATATAAATCCACAAAAAAAGGGAAAACAACCATGCTCAATCAACCTTTTTAAAGTATCTCAAAATTTAAAAAAAAAAAAAAATGCTAGATAAGCTTTCATTGAAAGATAGGCTGTTGAATTTCATAACCACATTCAGTTTTAGTTAGTAGGGGTGGGAGAAAAAATCGATCCATCGATGCATCGCGATTCTCTCTCCAACGATTCTGGATCGATTCTGAGAATTCCAGAATCGATTCTGAGCTTAGTTTTTAACCAGATGTGCGATGACGTTGAGTTTGCTTTAACACCCGAATTCTGCTTGCTTCCAATTCCTTACACGCATACACCACTCGAACCTTCCGAAAAATAATCTTTCATAAAGTTCGGAAAGGTTGAAGCGAATTACAAGGACATTCACAGGGTTCATTTCACAGGATACGCTGAGAGAGACGCGCGCTTTCTTTGATGTTACACTTGAAGTGTGCTGTCTCACCCGTTGGTATTTTCTTTACAAATGCTCTACGAAGTCATCATTTATGTGGTTTGGAACGCAGTGGACTTATATATTTTAAATATGAACCTCACTAACAGAAGGCTGCTTTCAATTTCAAATGCTGACGCGCGCTTTGTTTGTGAGACTGCTCGCGCATGCGGCTGTGCGACTCCGTGTAGTGGTTTAGTGTACTTGTGCAAAATTAACGTAAACACAGCCAGTTATGTCTTAAGGGATTAAACGGACAGGACACACCGCATTACTACTTTTATTTCAAAAGAGATGCGTGCGTGAATGCAGCTTAATAGATCTCCCGCAGTCTATGATGTCATAGTAAAAAAACAAGTAAAGTAAAGATGAAGAAAAATCACTCACAGTTCTTGAATGGAAAACGTTCAGATAATCTATAGGCTACTGAAAGGACTTTTTGTTTGTTGTTTGTTATATTTTTCTATGCTCCTCTGTATTATTTGTTAAATTAGTTATATTAGTTTAAAATTCTTAACATACAACTGTTTTAATAAAAAAAAAAAAAAAAAAATAAATAAAATATATATATATATATATATATATATATATATATATATATATATATATATATATATATTATTTTTTAAAAAGTACTTAATTACTTATGGAAAACTAATGAATTAATAAGGGGGGAAAGGTAGATAAAGAATCGTTTTGGAATCGGATCGTGACTCCCAGAATCGGAATCGGATCGGATCGTGAGGTGACCAAAGATTCCCACCCCTATTAGTTAGATATAATTTTTTTCAGTTAGACGTTTTATTCAGTTAAATAGTTATTTAATGATTGCATCGACATTTATGCAAGGGATTCTCAACCTGCGGCCTTACAACCATAGACTGTAAAAAAAAAAATACAAACCGCGGCAACTTTAAAAATAAAAAAAAATCAGTTTAAAACCACACAAATAGAATTTGTAGACTACATGATCGGTCTGCTCAGGGGCGCTTCTGTATTAAAGTTCTATATTTTAATATATTTCAGAAACATGAATCACCTGTGTTGAATTTCGTTTCAATGTCCTGCGCGACAAGGAGGATGATTCGTATGATTACTCTGAACACTGTAATGTGATTGGTTATCAAGGCACACGTGATCCAAGTTAGCCGTTAGCCTTTCTCGCAAATCTGGTGCAAAATCGGATGTTCATTAATCGTGCTGCGCTTCGAGTCAAAGTACTAGGACATCATGATCTCACAAGAACATCTTCAGTGCCCCATTAATGTGAGTACAGTACTGTGGTGCGTGAGATAAATATTATCTCCTGTGTTTCACAGGGACAATGACAGGTGTATGATTGTTGGTCGTTTTGATGACGTCATTTTATGAGGCGCGCGACACTTGGGTTGATCAAATATTGTCAAGGAAGGCCAATGTCTCAGATAATAATATCAATGCCATAATACCTCTGTTGAATGGAGTTTTTTTATTTGCAGTTTCTGAGGATCATAACCATAAAAGCATTAGTTTTGAAAGTTATCATCATAGGCCCAGCACAGTGCTAATTCTCAGACTTTTGATCTGCAATTTCATAACTTCAGTCAATCTTTTACTTAACACAAACCATTATAATTAAATAAATTGTTTACGCATATAATTTATAAATTCTACTGCACACTACACGCATAGGCCTTTTCTTTGTATAATTATGTATACATAGTTGGGTTGGTCTGTCTGTCAAATTTACAAACATATGCTTGTAGTCTTTTTAATACACCTAACATGAATTAATACACATAATGCTTTCTTCCTGCCAACAGCTGTGCTTTTCTGTGAAGTAGAGCACAGTTTCAGTTGTGTTATTAAAAAAAAAAAAATCCCTCAAACTTGGCCTGGAGTGAAATCAATTAGGAGATAATCCTCTATAATCAGATTTGAACAGGTTTTGGCGGCAAGGCTAAAAATCCAGAAGACCGGCGCGCTTGACTTGAATGTCGCCACGGGAGCCTTAAGACGGCGTTGCTATGGGGACCCTCCTGAAGGTCAGAGAGAGCGAGATATGGTTTCCTAGCCGCTTGCAATTTGGCCATTTGAATAGCCGCCGGTCATCTGCATATCAAATGCGCAAAATGAGCGATAGAGAGAAACAAGAGGAAAGGGAAGGATGAAGTACAGGCCACCTTCCCTTCGCTTTTCCTTTCTAAAGGTTGAGGTTAGGAAAGGTGAGGGCTGAAAGTCAAGTGTCTCTGATTGCACCTGTAGGCAGCGTGGACGGGAAGCGACTGATGAAAAGACGGCTCTTTAAGTCGTCACCAGGAACCCTCTGCTTAATCTCTCCTTCGGTCTCAGCCACCACAGCTCTGATCTCTGACAGCGCCATTCTCTCTCTCTCTCTCACTCCTTTCTTCTCCTTCTTTCGACATGTTCTCCTCCCTCTCTCGATAAAGCCTTGCATTCTTTATGTTGTAGGAGAGAGAAAAACAAACTGGTACAGTTAATAATGGGGCCGATGACAAGTGCAGCTGGGCTGGCAAAAATGAAGCTGATAAAGCAACATAACGAGAGAGAGAGAGAGAGAGAGAGAGAGAGAGAGAGAGAGAGAGGGTGTTCATTTCAGATGATTAATTTATTAACACGACACAAAATGATACCAGCCGAGTATCCTACACAATACAGTGCATACACCCACACAGTCTCATGTTCTCTCTACCACTTTACTTTCACAAACCCCTCAGATCTATATGATAGCATCCGGAAACATTGCCGTGAGTTATGGGTAATCGTTTGCCCTTGGATATTCACACAGAAAATTGCATGGTGGTCCCATGATCTCATCCGTCATTCATTCACATTGTATCTAGAGTGTTTCTTTCATCTTTGATACTTTTGGTTTCTTTTGTTATCCGAGTCGAGGAGAAATCAAAATTGTCTTTTTACCTTAAGGCCGTGTGTCCACCAAAGCGTTTTTACTCGCAGCTGGCGTATATTTCCAATTGTTTTCAATGGGAACGCCGCGTTTTTTAAACGCCATGAGCGCAACGAGGCGCTGAGCGTTTTTTTTACGCTGAAGCGCTGAGCGCGCGGCGTTTTTACTGGTCGCCGAGAGTTGAAAAATGTTCAACTTTGAGTAAAACGCAGCGCTCATCACTGTCACTTTTTACCCAGCCGTCCAATCACAGTGGAGGAGGGGCGGGACTAATATCACACCAACCAACTGTCACAACATTATTTCTGTACAAAGACGACAACCAGCAGAGCTAACCGAACAAAATGGATGAAAAATACATTTTTAGTATAAAACAAATTATCTGCGAAATCAGTTACAAGTAAACTGTGCTGTGGATATTCTGTATCATAGCAACGAATCGTCTCAACTGAAAAAATGCTGCGCTGCCAAAACGCTCTCAAGCGCGGACATCTCGTCGTTTTCAGCAGAGCGTCTAGCGTTTTCAGCTGGCTAAAAACGCTTTGGTGGACACACGGCCTAAGGAACAACGTGTACTCAGTGATCAGTGGCTCAAAATAAGTAACAGTTTGTTTGCTCGTATCATGCTCTATCTCTAAATGACTTTCCTTTTCGTCTGATGTCACTAAGGCCGGTGTTTAAGCTAATAGCTACAAGTTAGACATGATTCTAGGCTATTATTTAGCATTTTTATAATCTCGCCAAGCTGTAATTTACAGTCTAAAGCGTTCCAGGAGCTCAGGTACACTGTAAAACACGTTTTGTTGTTTTAACTAGTGTTCGTGCTGCCTTAAAATTTCAAGTTCAGTCAACTTGAAATGTGAAGTTGTACTAAGTGACAACTTGGATATTTGAGTTGACTAAAATAAAAATTTTGGTTTGAAACTTTTGGTTGCACTTTATGTGAATTTGCGTGTACTTATACCTAAGAAAGTACTGGTAATATAAGGTAACTACATGGGTTAAGGTTAGGTTTAGGGTTAGATTCAGGTTTAGTACCTACTTATTACCAACGACTATATAACACAAGACGTGTCACTCGTATTGATTTGAATGGGCAAAAGTGCATGCATGCGCATTAGCTTCATCCAGCCTGAAAAATATAGTTTCTGTCATGATTCGAGCGTTTAGAAACAAAATTTATTAGACAGTTATTATTAGATTTAATTGGTGATTTCAAATATGAAACTTAATCGTAAGCTTGTCGGACAGTCTTGGAGAATTTGGAGAATGTTTCCCCATTCAAAGAGATAGGAGCTGCACTTGCACGCCCGAAAGGCATTTCAAAGATGGCCGCCGAGTGTAATGGTGTTCATATTTTTGTTATTCAGCCAGTGTTCGTGGGTCTGGTGGACCCGCTGCATTTTGGGGTTTTTAATTCAACACAATCAAACAATTTTATGTTAAAGGGGGGGTGAAATACTCAGTTTCACTCAATCTCATGTTAATCTTGAGTACCTATAGAGTAGTATTGCATCCTTCATATCTCCAAAAAGTCTTTAGTTTTATTATATTTATAAAAGGAAAAATAGGCTGTACCGAGTCTTTCCGGAAAAACCCGAGCGGGTGGAGGCGTGCCGTGTGGGCGGGAGCGCGCGAAGCTTTTGCGTGTGTTGTAAACAGACAGACTCGTGGTTTATGAGGACATGATTTAGTTTTACAATAAACAAACTGACACCTACAGTGGCCAGCTAAACAAATGTATTTAAACACACACAAACACACACACACACAAACACACACACAACACACCACACACACACACACACCATACATCGCATGCTCCATCGATACATTAACTGTACGTGATCATGTTGTTTACTTGCTGTGCTTAGCTTACACGCCGATAGTTAACAACACACAGACATTTGAAGCAGTTTTACTCACCGCCTGCGGTTCCGTGAACCTTTATCGTTGGGACTGCTCCATCTTTAAGTATTAGGCGATCTGCAAATCGTCGAACTGTGCCTTGTTTATAAAACTATTAGCAGCTACCGCCGAAATGAAGGGAACAAACAAGAACACTTGCGCAACTCCGTTGCTGCTCTGGAAAAACAAAATCCATCCACAGGTCCCTTAACTCTGGGTTCTTTGGACATTTGTGCAGTGTTGTCTTGCCCTGGCAACCAAAAACACACTTTTTGGTGCCATTGTTTTGATTGCAACGCAGCACAGCGGTCTGATGGACGCTCTCGTACGCTTAGGCTACAGCTGCGCGCGCGCCCTTCCGGGAGAAGTGCCTTAAGACCCGTATAAGGAAATTCCGCCCACTCTGACATCACGTAGTTACGTATTCGAAAAAAACTTTCCGAAACTTGTGACAAACCGGAAGGAGTATTTTTGGAACAGAAATACTCCATCAAACTTACAACTTCATTTTTGAAACTTTGTCCATGTTTACCATGGTAATCCAACTCTTTAACAGTGTAAAAAACTCACTATGCATGAAACAGCATTTCACCCCCCCTTTAAAATACTCAACAGATGTTTACTTCATCCCAATTACAAGCAATATAAACAGCATATATTGTTAATATTTTATCTTTACCTTTGTTAGATCACATTTTAGAATTAAAGTGCTACTCGGTTTTTTGTTTATTTTTTACTAAAATGGCAAAAAAAAAATCAATTATAATCAAGATATGAGTGAAAAAATTCAACAAATTTACAAATGAAGCAAGGTTTTTCATAACCATTGACTTTTATTTATTTGAACTTCATTAGAAATTGAACCTATTCAGGTCAGTTTACACAACACAAGCTCGTCTTCGTTTTGGAACTACGTGATGCTCAATCTCATCCTCTTCTTCAAAGTCACTGTCAGACTCTGAATTGTCAGAAATGTGATCTTCACATTCTGAAACCTCTTCTTGTACATCATCAAAATCTTCTGTCTCTTCCAAAATCAATTGCAAGGCCCTCTGAGCAGTGAATCTTTTTGCCATCTTGATCAGTTGTGATAAGAAACCACACTGGCAAAGCTATATTTGTGTCCCGCCCCCAATTTAGAGAAAATAAATATTGGTTCCAACAAGACAGAGGGTAAAATGTTGCAACCTTGTGTGGGAACTCTTGCACTCACACTCTCTCACACTTACATACAATCTCTCACACGCACACACATAACACACACACACATAGATATGTGGTTTATGGTGACTCTCCATATGCGTAATGGTTTTTCTAATGTACAAACTGTATAATCTACCCCCTACACTAACCCCACCCCTAAACCCACCAATCGCAGAAAACGTTGGCATTTTTTGAATTACAAAAAACACCATGTAGTATGTTTTTTTTTTAAGCTGTTTGGGAAACAGATGTCCTCATAAACCATGTTTATGTTGTAGTACCCATTATACACACTTGTGTCCTCATAAACCATATAAAAGAACACACACACACACACACACACACACACACACACACACACACACACACACACACCACACACACACACACACACACACACACACACACACACACACACACACACACAATAACAGCAGGCCTGGATAGAGTGAAGGTACACAGGACCTACAATTTTTACCACACTGGTAAATTTTGTTATTTATTATTATTTAATTGTGTCCCGTGCCCAATTCGCAGCTGGGATAGAGTATGAGAAAAGAAAGATTGGTTCCCGCAAGACAGAGGGTAAAATGGGGGTGTAACACAGGGGGTGTACCGTGTGTTTTTCTCAATGTGTTCTGATATATATTCTTCACAGAAAATGAGCCAAGTCCAATGAGTCTGAATTTGAAAAAAATAATAAAGGAAATTATTTCTTTTGAAATAATTATTTCTTTTCTTTTGATAAAAAAGGAAAAAGGAAAACGGGCAGACCCGAACACCATACAAGGGTTAAAGGGACTTTGGTTATCACCCAGTTATTGAAATTATAAAATCAAGTGTAAAATAAAGTAGTACACTTACTTTTTTAAGTTGAAACAACACATTTTTTTTACAGTGTAGCAATACCCAAGTTATGGGTTTAAGTCTCAGAGAACTCATGCACATAAAATGTGTTTCTTAAATGCACTGTAGATCAATTTATGTAATTGCATAAATGTAAAGGTTACAGCAGAGACGGAATACATCAATATGCTCTCGAGGGTGAACTTGACCTTCATTCTGCACATCTTGTGTCCCAGTTGGTAGAGGCTCAAATAAATATGGCCTGATTCCTTGGACAAAAACTGTACACAACACAACACTGTTTTCAAATAAAAACGGAAAACTTTGTATGCTTTTTAGCCATTTATTTACATGACAATTGTGTTTTGGAGGCCTGGGGGTTTCAAAGCCGGTTATTGTCAAAAAAGTGAATTTGTGAAAACGGTGACATCATGAGCATGTGTATTACTTGTTCAGTCTATAGACATTCATTACAAAGTGACATCGCCAACTACTGGCCTGGCATGAATAATACAGCGTTTTAGCCGTTTTCGTGGATCCGTGTGAACGGGTATCGTTTTGACAGTGTTGTCGTCTGTACGCGAAAAACTATTTTTAGTACATCATCGTTGTGTAAACATACCATAACCCTTTATGATTAATGTTAGAATTAACATTCTGGTATTAAACCCCCACTTTTCAAGGTCCAGTCAATTCTTGATGGAGAGAATCCAGTATTCCTTGTTGCACACAAGTGTTCGGGGTCAGTAGGATTTTTTTTCTCTGAAATGAATCGATACTTTTATTCAGCAAGGACACATTTAATTGATCAAAAGCAATAGCTACATTTGTAATTTTACAAAAGATTTCTATTTCAAATAAATGCTGTTGAAATTTCTATTCATCAAAGAATGGTTTGTGGCTGGTTTCCACTAAAGTATTAAACAGTTTATCATTATTGATAATAATAAATGTTTCCTGAGCAGCAAATCAGCATATTAGAATGATTTCTGAAGGATCATGTTACACTGAAGACTGGAGTAATGATGCTGAAAAATCAGTTTTGCATCAAAGGAATAAATCACATTTTGAAAATATTTCACAATATTACTATTTTAACTGTATTTTGTTATCAAACTTTAGTCGTAATGAATGAGTGAAGGGATTGAGAAGCCAACAGAATTACTTTCCCCCCCTCTTTTTATCAGTTTTTTTTTATCTTTCATTTCCATAAAGTTAGTCTGTTTCTAAACCCTTTTATCATTTATGATCTTTCAGGTTGGACAGGAGGACACTGCCTCTAGAGCGTCCGCTTAGCATGCGGTTTCTAAACCCACCGTCCATCTCACGGCCCAGCAACCTGTTTTGATGCCCAGTGACCTGAGGTCAGTCTCACCCTGCTTTAACACGTCAACACCCTGAGATAGCACAACAACAACAACGAAAATCAATACGGCCTCCGTCTGGAGGGATTTCTTCTTCTTTTTTCAAGTCTCACAGGAAAAGCGTTCAATTCTGTGGGGTTTCGTTAACACTGGAAAAAGATGTCACGGGAAAACGAGACAAAATCGTTATCCGAGTGGACCTCGCAAACAATAAGACAATAACGGACCCCACAAAGCCTCAAAATTCAATTTGAAAAAGTTTTCTCAAAAATTCCCCAAATGACAAGAGTCCTTCAGCAGCAGAAGAGCTGCCCTGTTTCCCTTCTTCTCCCTGCCCTCACTCGCTCTTTCAGCCCAGAAAAGAGGAAAAGTAAAAATGAATCCGCCACCTCCCTCACTCCCCCACTTACTCTCTTTTTAAGACGCGCACACACACACTCTCCCGTTGCTTTATTGAGGCAGCTGCACCCTTTGACCTCTGTGCTTGTGGAATGTGTGTGTAGTATGTTGTGTGTGTGTGTGTGTGTGTGTGTGTGTGTGTGTGTGTGTGTGTGTGTGTGTGTGTGTGTGTGAGAGGCAGAAAGAACGGCGGGGGTCTCTTTTTCTCCATACAACAAAGGCTGTCGGATCGACAATAGAGTGGCAGAATAGAGTGTGTCCAGAGGGCCAATGAGTCGTGCTAGCTTGCTAAACCGACGAGGGCGATGGAGAGAGAGTGAGAGAAGGGAGAAATAGAGTTTAAATTAAAAAAGAAGAGAAAAAGAGATGAGGGATATTTGTTTTGTCTGGGCACATTCATAAATATACGACTTCCGATGCCAAGGGAAGCAAATAGATGGGCTCATGTTCGGTTCTGGAAGTGGTGTGTGTGTGTGTGTGTGTGTGTGTGTGTGTGTGTGTGTGTGTGTGTGTGTGTGTGTGGTGTGGTGTGTGTGTGTGTGTGTGTGTGTGTGTGGTGTGTGTTGTGTGTGTGGTGTGTGTGTGTGTGTGTGTGTGTGTGTGTTGTGTGTGGGCCCAGTACACACAGCAGGAGTGTGGCCCAATGACTCATTGCTGCAAATGACATCAGCAGTGTCAGCTTCAAATACTGCCAAATGCTGCATTCAGAGAAGGAATGTGTGTGTGTGTGTGTGTGTGTGTGTGTGTGTGTGTGTCCAGGTTGTGCAGCTGGGCCAGAGACAGACAAAGGTGTTCCGTCACGCTTTGCCTCAAAATGTGTGTTTTCGGGAGATGTGGGGGCAGCTCGTGATTTTCTTTTCGATCCTCTCACACACCACACACACACACACACACCACACACACACACACACACACACACACACACACACACACACACACCACACACACACACACACACACACACACACACACACACACACACACACACACACACACACACACACAACACACACACACACACACACACACTTGGCTTTATCGATCTCTGTGGTGGAGGCAGATATCTACCATCCAGGAGTGTGTGTGATGTGATTTACTTTAGGGTCCCGGTTTGGTCAGTACCTAAATCTCTTCAGCCTAGCTGAACTGAACCTAGCATTTCCTTCATATATTCTGATAGTTCACCCACAAATGAAAACTGTCATCATTTACTCACTTTTGATTGCCATTGATTTCCATAGTGTTTTTTTCCCCCTACTATGGAAGTCAATGGCAACCGTCAACTGTCTGGATACCAACATTCTTTAAAATATCTTCTTTTGTGTTCAACAGAAAAAAAGAAACTCATACAGGTTTGGAACAACTTGAGGGAGAGTATGTGATGAGAAAATGAACATTTTTGGGTGAACTATTCCTTTTAGGTCTCCGACCCCTAAAGATTACCTATCAATCCTTGCACTTTTATGTATAGGAAACTAACAGATAGTGGCCTACATAAATGTAGATTGGCATAAATGTACACTACCGTTCATAAAGTTTGAGGTTGGTATACGTGTTTTCTCTTTTCTTTTTTTAAAAACAAAATGATTCCGCAAGGACGCATTGGAATGATCAAACGTGACAGTAAAAACATGTTACAATAAATTTCATTTTTTTATATATTTTGAACTGTCTATTCATCAAAGAATCCTATTCCCATTGTATCACGGTTTCCATAAAATATTAAACAGCACAACTGTTTTCAACATTGACAATAATAATAAATGTTTCTTGAGCAGCAAATCAGCATATTAGAATGATTCTGAAGGATCATGTGACACTGAAGGCTGTTATGATGCTGAAAAAATATTCCATCACAGAATAAATTAAGAATTATATTAAAATAGGCAACAGTTATAAATGATAATAATTCACAATATTAGGCTACTGTTTTTACTCTATTTTTGATCAAATAAATGCAGCTCATAAAAACATTTTAAAAATCTTACGCACTCAATACCTGCAGTTATCATGGTCCAGAAATAATGTTTTTCTTTCTGACTACATAATAATGAAAACATATCCCCAAGCCCACCCCAAGTCCCTATTTCCAAATGCAAAGGTGGCACAGAGGCGCCTCTGAAGTGGCAATCCGGCATCTTTACCCAGACCATTTAATGATGCTCAGAGGTGGCATACAGTAAGTGCATTTACACAGCCATTTTAACTGTATACTTTTATACTAGAAGCTGATGTGGCTCAGAGCAGGCACAATTTAGTCTGGCTTTTACACAGAATTGAGCAGGCACAGCTGGCTAAAGATGCCGTATGATAATCTAGTCTCTAGAAATGATTAACATCCAGTATACGTCTATATAGGATGTTTTTGCTTGTCTTCCAACAGGTGAAAATCATTAGTCAGATTGCTTAGAAAAGTTATAGCACACCTCTCGTCAACTTGACACATGTTTTGAGGTATCACTCCTGTCTGTAGCATAAATGCTATTGAACAAGTGTAACATGCACCAAGAACCAAGTCAGAGTCAGGATCTAGATGATGTTGAAAATAAAAATCATGTTTAATGGCTCAAAACAGTAATGCATTCCTTGAGCGTAGAGCTTCACCATAACAATGACTCCATGAAAGGCACGTTCACACGAACATTAGAACAAACGAACATTCGGACAATAATGCGTACAGGTAAGAATGAACACCATGGTTAAATTACAGAACTAGCTAGATAACACGAGACACCGGAGTCTAATTAACAAGAACAAAAGAACTACAAACACCATGAACAGAACTACAAAAGGAACATGAACTCAAATGAAAATTTTCACAATAAAAGACATGACAAAGCACAGGTTCCTTACAACGAGTTACACGCCAGTTTAATGCTTATGGTTATGGATTTGTCCCAATCCCCATGCATCACTAGTAATGATTTTGGTGTCATTTGGTGATTCAGGTGTTCTCTGTGTAACACCCCCTCCTTCCCTTTTCATTTTGATTTCAGTCACTCCATCCCCTCCTCCTCTCTCTCCAAACAATGCTTGAAGGACGTTCTCTCTCGTCCACAAGCACAAACTCTCCCAAACTCCGCTCTGTGTTTTCCCCGACTCCATCTACCCCATCACCCCCCCCCCCCCCCCCCCCCCCGCTCACACAGCAGCTGCCAGGCTTCTTTGCAGGGAAAATGATGCATGTCCAAAAACAACTGATCGCACATTTTTTTTTCTTTCCCAATCGTAGCTACACCCCTGTACACCTCCATCTACTCCTAATTTGTTCATTTTCAGCATTCCAGTCCGCGAGGGTCCAGGGCTGTGCGGGGTCCCTGAACAGTATAATGTGTCTCTCTGTCTCCTTCACATACAGCTATAATACTAAACTGGGCTTCAGTCCTGTGTGCTGACAGGCACGGATATTTCAGGAGGGAGGCTGAGCATTTAAACACACTATTACTGAATGTCCATTGAATTTACAAAGGGATAATTTGTTTAAAAAGTGAAAATTCTGTCATCATTTACGCACCCTCATTTCATTCCAAACCTGTATGAATTTCCTTTTTCTGTGGAACACAAAAGAAGATTTTCTTCTGTTTATACAATGAAAATCAATGGGGTCCTTTTTTTTTTTTTTAAAGCTCCAGGTTTGCTTTTTTTGTTTTATAGGGCTGCACAATTTTGCCAAACATTTGGTGATATTATATAAATTTGTTGATATAGAAAAGAATATAATAATAAATTAATAGTTATTATTATTTTTTTTTATGACTATAAATAAAATATATACATACTGTATATACACACACGCAGACATATTTGCATATATTAACAAACTTTTATGTTAGATGCGATTAATCAATTTGACAACACTTTCATTTATTTATTTGATTTTTTTGTAGTACAGCTGTAAAATTGCAATAGAAATATTTCCGGCTGTCTTAATTAATTTTCAAATATTACACCATCAAGCTTGTATTTTAGAGGAAAACCGCAGAGAGCCCTTAAAAGCTTCTCTTTTTTGACAACCAATTTCTAAGCGTTTCTCATTAAAAATTGTGGGAAGATGGTTGGCGCATGTTGCCTTCCCAAATGTACTTTATAAGCGACCCAAACTCAGAGCAGATGCAGAGATTAGTCTGATACGCAGAAAACACCAGATCACGAGCTGCTTGCGTGTAAAAGAACACAGCGCCGTTATCAAATCGCAAAGGATGGCGCTGAGCCACATCGGGATCCGGTTTTATTAAGATTAATTGTTTAAACCCAGCCATTGATTTTCATTGCATGGACAAAAACCGTAGTAAATGACAGACTTCTCCTTTTATTTGGCGGCCTTTCACTGGAATGAAATTCTTGGTTTTGATACTGGTCTAGTTGGTGTACTAGTATAGCAATGAGTGACTCAAATTAGGCTTACTAGTCGAGTAGCCTGATCGGAAAACCTGGTCCTTTCAACAGTGAACAGACAGATGGACATGGAGAGAGAGAGTTTGGATAGCTACTAAACACTCCAAGATGTTTGAACGCACTCCTGGAGACATAATATTCAGGGGTACATACTTTCATAGTGTGTAGCTGCACACACACCCTCACACACAGACTAAGATTTGCTGCCACACAAGGGAATCCCCTTTGAGACCTCAGCTTCATTATGATCTGGCTTACCTCAGCATAGACTGGAGTGTGAGCTCTTTGTTGGCTCTGTAAGGGAGCAAGAAAAGGAGAGAGAGAGTGATAGAGAAAGCTCACAACCGTGTCAGTATTGAACACCCAGGCCTGTCTGTGAAACCTATCCCACCCATTTTTCCGTGCGCCCCCTTTTCCGAGCCCCTCTTCAGCACTACTGGAGCTAAACTCTTTTTGTTTTTATTAATGAATGCCATGCTGTCACCCGTCTGCTGACACATGTAATGCTCACATTCATCCATGTACCCAACACACACATGCCCCCCGTGTGGTTGTGACCTCATAACCTTGTTGTCATGCAGTATCCATCTGCCATCAGGACACAACAGGACAGAGGGAAAGTGTAAGACGGAGAGGAGACTGTCAAATGTCAGGCCCTTCCTCCATTCTTACTTGTGAAAAACACTAATGACTTTTCCTTTCTCTTCCCCAGCCAATACTTTTCATTAGGACGGCCATTACTGACTCACACTCGGTCATTACTTGCTCGCCGTTTTCATTTTATTGGCATATTTATGTTTTACGGGAGTTGTGAGTAATTAGTCGGTTGCTGAAATGTGTTGTGGGATAACTAGACCTACATGATTCTGGAAAAATTGAGAATCACGATTTTTTTTGTTTCAAACCGAGATCATGATTCTGAACTTAAAGGATTAGTTCACTTTTTAAAAAAACTTTTGCTGATAATTTACTCACCCTCATGTCACCTCCAGCACAAATGCTCGCCTTTCTCTGTTTTAGGATGCGCGTTCGTGACGTTCGTTCGTGACCTTTTCAACGTAATTTCGTATTACGTGACGTCACATGAACGCGCATCACTGAACAGAGCAAGGCGAGCCTTTGTGCTTAAATAAACTTTTTATTTATTTTGAAATGCGCTCGTTTCGTAGATAAGACCCTTATTATCGTTGGTCGTTAAAGCCTTGAAGCTGCACTGAAACTGTCATTTGGCCCTTGAACGTTTGGGTCCATGAATCCATTATATGGAGAAATCTGAATGTTTTCATCAAACTTAATTCTTCGACTGAAGAAAGAAAGACGTGGACATCTTGGATGACATGGGGGTGAGTAAATTATCAGCAAAAGTTTTTTTAAAAGTGAACTAATCCTTTAACAAAATAACGTAATTTACCAGAGGTTTTGACAAAATGTTAATTGCTGCTGCCTATTGAAAATGTTTAATTAATCTGAATTAATTGCTTTTTTTAAAACAATGAATGATTCAATGACTCACTCATAAATACTTCACTTGTTTCATTACTGGATGAATCAGCGATCTGTTGAATGAATAATTCAATGACAAATATTCTTTAAAACATTCTTCTAAACATCTTTTGTGTTCCAGCAGGAAGTCAGTCATAGGGTTTGGAACATGTGCAAAGCTGGATTATGGATAAGAGCCAGTGGGCCCAACGCCCCAGGACCTCGGACTGCCAGGGGCCTCTAAAGCCTCAGGCTGCGCACCCCAATACTGCCAAAGTAAGCTGAACACCAGGGTCCTCGCAGCACAAGGCCAGCAGACATTCCCTCATTTCAGTAGAATATAAAACGAGCTGTGAGGACCATGTGCCAAACACGTCTCAGCTCATTGTCACTCATGTCTATAGAACATATTTTTTCCCTTTGTACATGTGTGTAGCCCTGTGATCATACTATAGATCTTTTCAAAAAGGGTTACTGCTACTTTAATGATGTGTATTATGATTATATATGTTAGCTTAATGTCGAATGCGTACTCTATCCAGTGCCTGATTGGAAAACGCAGAAAATCGCTTTATGATGCTATGTCGTCTGAACTGTGTATGTCCATTAGTTATCTTTACATGTACTATTGCTCATAAGTTGTTATCGGCACGTTTTTTTTTTTTTTAAAGTCTCATTATTATGCTCATTAAGGCTGCATTTATTTGATCAAAGATACAGTAAAACAGTAATATTGTGAAATATTATTACAGTTTAAAATAACTGTTTTCTTTTAATATTTTTAAATTTAATATATTCCTGTAGCAAAGCTAAATTTCATCACATTTTCACTCAGTGTCACATGAATCTTTCAGAAATCATTCTAATATGATGATTTGCTGCTCAAGAAACTTTTTTTTATTGTTGTCAATGTTGAAAACCATTGTTCTGCTTGATGTATATTTTTATGGAAAGTGTGCTATATTTGAAGGATACTTTAATGAATATAAACCATTCAAAAGAAAAGCATTTATTTGAAACCAACGAAATTATACATGATTTTACTGTCACTTATGATCAATTTGATGCATCTCTGGTGACTCCAAACCTTTAAATGGTATCTAGTGTATAGTCTTATATAACTGAAGCTATAGGTTGTGAAATCAATCGTTTTTTAGGGCTTTTTTTTGTTTTGCAAGATAGCCACCAGCAAACTAGCAGTTAGCCTTGTAGCTTATCCAATAACCAATGCAAATGATATGTTTTTATACAGGCATTACAAAGGCTACCCTTTGGGGTCCACTACGAAACACACAGGCCTCTGAACATAAGTAAACGACAACATAATTTTGTGTGATCTGTTCCTAAAAGTGGATTTAAAGCATGTCCTAACCTCTATAAGATTTGGGTTGAGCATCTGAATGGCAGAGATAGTGAGTGTAAGATCTCGTATGTACTCGGGTAACCCATAAGATCATTTAACGGTTCGGGCAGATGTGTCAGTGATAGTCCTATCAGTCCTAACTCAAAATCTCACATTGGAATTGGAAGAGTTCCTCTGCACAGTGTGCCGGTATTACACTTCATAAATAACTATGCGTCCTTTCCGTGACACATTTATTTGTTGAAATTTGTATGATTCATAATGTGGAAACAGTGTTTGTAATGAACTGCCTTTTGATAAATTTTAATTAAATCCCATTAAACCCGGCGCTTTGTCGCATGTGTAAAAGGCTGCTGACAGTAGTTAATTAGCCTGTTTAAGCGCAGCTCGCTTTTATAATGCATTTTGCTTTGTCATCATCCCGTTTTTCCCTGTAATTAGGCGTGACAGTGCGAGAGGCGCGACGGAGGGCCGGGAAGATGGAGTCAGGTACGTGTGAGGATCGAAGAGTTTATTTTTTTTATATGGGCGCCAAGAGATTACCTTACTGAGTACATACCACCATACCATGCATTATTTTTCTTCCTCCAAGCATAACCCCCACCGCCTACCTAATCCTCCTGCACTCCCTCTCTCCTTTCCCCCATCTTCCCCACGCCTAGCAAAAAAACTCATTTCCTCTCGCGCCTCCAGCAATGTGTGCTGCGCTAATTGCGCTAAGGTGGAGTGGCGCTTTGGTTTGTGTTTGTGTGCAATGTGTGTGTATTTGCGCGTGTCCGCTCAGCTAGGCATCGTTCCAGGGCTTCCTGTGCCACCTGGGCATCTTAAAGTCTGCCAGTCTGTTGGTACGGGAGACCCAGCTGGACCGAGGGCTGTGAGGGTTTGTTGGTAGAATCGGTAATGAAGATTTAGAGCCAAGAACATTAGCCGTCTTGAGCCTCAGACCCACCCAAGAGCCCCTAGGGTGCTCAACCTTGAGCTTGTTGCCCTCTATGTGTTCGTGTCTCCAATTGTTCATGGCGAGATACATTTGTGTGCATGTGGAGACTTGTTTTGTTATTGGAAATGTTTATGGGTCCTTGAGTTTCATGTAAGAGAGATTTGACACGCCACGTCCTTTTTTAATTTTGGTATGCAGCTGGAATTATGATCTAACACCTTCCAGTTCATTAGATACGTGTGTGGGTAATGAAGGTATGCGCTGTGGTTACTGTGGAAGGTGCTTTATGAACAAACTAAGCCATTCCAGACTCGCCACCAGTGAAATTCTATTGAACTTGATTCTGGCATGAAATGCACAATGTTTAGACTGGAATACTAGTTTACTGCATAATGCACAGTATATACTGTATAGACCCTAGTCAGGGTAATGCAGATTCTTGACAAAAATCCCATAAAACAGTTTTTGAACCTTTATACAGTGCATGGAATTGTAAAGAAGTTAGTAGTTCACCAAAAAATGAAAATTGTGTCATCATTTACTCACGCTCATGTTGTTCCAAACCTGTATGAATTTCTTTCCTGTTGAACACAAAAGATGATATTTTGGAGAATGCTGGTAACCAAACAGTTTATGGACCCATTGACTTCCATAGTATTTTTCCATGTAAAATTCAATATGGCGTCTGCCCTGACTAAGGTATATAATAAACTCCCTACTATTCAAAAAAGGCATGTGAAGCAGTAATATTATTTAAAAAGTATTTAAAGGATTAGTTCACTTTAAAAAAACCTTTTGCTGATAATTTTCTCACCCCCATGTCATCCAAGATGTCCATGTCTTTCTTTCTTCAGTCGAAAAGAAATTAAGGTTTTTGATGAAAACATTCCAGGATTTTTCTCCATATAATGGACTTCAATGGGACCCAAACGGTTCAAGGTCCAAATGACAGTTTCAGTGCAGCTTCAAAGGGCTTCAAACGACTCCAGACGATGAATAATGGTCTTATCTAGAGAAACGAGCGGTCGTTTCAAAATAATAAAAAAGTTTAAGTTTTATAAGCACAAATGCTCGCCTTGCTCTGTTCTGTGATGCACGTTCGTGACGTCACATAATACGCAATTACTTTGAAAAGGTCACGAACGAATGTCACGAACGCGCAACAAAACGTAAACTTTTTTATTTAGTTTTGAAATGACCGATCGTTTCGCTAGATGAGTAAATTATCAGCAAAAGTTTTCTTTTAAAGTGAACTAATCGTTTAAAGTTAGTAGTTCACGAAAAATAATAAATTCTGTCATCATTTACTCACCCTCATGTTGTTGTTCCAAACCTGTATGAATTTCTTTCCTGTTGAACAAAAATATGATATTTTGGAGAATGCTGGTAACCAAACAGTTTATGGACCCCATTGACTTCCATAGTATTTTTCCATGTAAAATTTAATATGGCGTCTGCCCTGACTAAGGTATAAACTCCCTACTATTCAAAAAGTCATGTGAACCAGTACATAACTAGAAACATTTAAAAGTAGCATTGTTTTCGTCATTTGGCTTCATCATGTTGCATGCATGTTTCATTTAGCAATGGCATCCTTCATCTCTGTAATGTGGTTGTTTTGCATTTTTATTCCAGGTTTGTGTAAATATGTTCACTTTTGACTGCGCGGTCAAATTATAAATCAAGAAAAACGTGCTGAAAATCACAGCTGATCACTTTAGGCTTCGTTCACACTGTCAGTTTTCGGGATTGACGACTGCATCAGTAACTGTGATTAGCTAGAAAAGCAAATTGTTTTGTGTGAAGATTTTAAGTCCTGATAGATCAGTGGTTCTCAACCTTTTAGACTCAAATATATTGTCCACAAAATATTCAAAGGTTTTGTAAATTAAATTACAGGATTCCAGAAGTTTAAGATTTTTTTTTTTCATACTTCTTACTTTTTTAACAAATGAATTTACATTCGTTTTCCGGTTGTTGATGATTTACTGGGAAAAGATGAAGGGAAACAAATGCAAAATATTTAGTTGTGTGTACTGTAATTTTTAACTTAGCCTAGTTTTGACGGAAATGGGAACTAAGTTGAACTTGCCCCTGGAGATTTAAATTTTTATGTGTGTGTGTGTGTGTGTGTGTGGTGTGTGTGTGTGTGTGTGTGTGTGTGTGTGTGTGTGTGTGTGTGTGTGTGTGTGTGTGTGTGTGTGTGTGTGTGTGTGTGTGTGTGTGTGTGTGTGTGTGTGTGTGTGTGTGTGCGCAGATACTAGGAGATCAGAAGACACAATCTTCCCTAGAGACTGATTAGTAAACCCACCAAATGCCATTAGGGCAAAATGAATCTGACCACAATCCCTGTAATAAAGTGAATGGAGTGTAATATTATTACAGTACAGACCAGACCGTGATATTAGTGGTCTTGGACACGCACACATACACACGTCTGAATGTAATAGGCTCTCTATTCACATACTCTTTCTTTTATAGAGGACAATATAAAAGAAGTGACTAATGGTAATATTTCTGAGTTATAGTATTGGACACTGTGGACTGAGTGAGATGACGTTATGTCATATATGTGTGGTGAAGACTAAACCAAAGCATTAAACCACGAAAAGAGGCCCATGTGACCTTTTGTCTGGCTGTAATAGACCACAATTTTTCCATAATATTAGCAATCAAGACCCGAATAGCTTGGCTTATTCTGCAAAGATATGAAACTTGGTAGTCATAAATATTCGGTGCTATTGTACGTGAATACAATTGTGAACAATGACAATAATTCAGATTTCCCTTTCTGCGTGGAGCTAACTGTTGGGTGTGATTGCAGGAAACAAAGATTTATTTCCTTAACGTCACATATCAATGTTACGTCCCTGCGACGTACTGTCACCGCACCCCTCACACATGCATTTAATTACCTACTAAATGAATAATTCATAGTTGAGCCTCAGGGCAGTAGATAATTATAACGATGAGGGTTATTCTGTTTATTTTGCTCTTTGTGTTAAGATGTCAATTCCTCTCACTGCATTTCGAGCATTTGAGGAGAAAAGTCACGCTCTGTTTTTAAACCAAGGAGATAAGGTGCCGGGTAAAAGAAAAGACCATAAGGGGATGATTTGCCTCTCGCACTTTTATTTTCCAAATGAAACTGATTTAAATAGACAGGTGTAAATAGACAGATCATGAAAACGAGTCTGTGACTATTCAATGTGTTTAAGTTCTGTTTTCCTTGTATCTTGGTTTCCCCTGTCTTTGTGGTTTTTGGTTTAGCCCTGTTAAGTTTTCCCGCTCCTCGTTAGTGTTCAGTTTTCTCACCTGTGTTCTGTTAATTATCTCATTTGGTTCAGTGTATTTAAGCCCTGTGTTTTCCCTGAGTGTTGGTCGATCGTCGTCTATGTGTGGTTGTTTGTAAACCCTTAAGCCCTGGAGTTTTTGTTCTTGTTTCAGTTTGAAAAAGTTCATTTTTGTTATTAAAACTCTTATATTGAGAAGTCCGTGTCCTCGTCTTCGGTCATCCTGCACCAACCCTGACAGAACGATCGACCACAAAATGGATCTTGCAGCAATGGAGATCCTCCTTCTCTCCCAGGAGAACCAGTCCCTCGAGGCACACACACAGAGGTATTTGAACTTGGTACCCCTTGTGCATTATGATGACACCAGCCTCTGTGTGTTCTTCCGGGCAGGTCTCAACCCAGAGACCAGAGCACGCCTGCCCGGGGACGGGCCTCGGGGGAACTTCCAGGGCTATGTGGAGTGGGTGCTGGTATCCTGTGGATCATCTCTCACCGTCGATGATGTCACCAGCCCCACTCCAACCCCACCATCCAGCCCAATTGAACCTTCGCCGCTGGTCCCGGCCAGTCTAGTCAAGCCTTCGCCGCTGGTCCCAGCCAGCACAGAGACCCTACCGCTGGCCTCTGCCAGCATGGACTTAATAGACTTTTTCACAGAGCCAGAGCCAGAGCCCGTTGACCCAGCGCCAGAGCCAGAGCCCGTTGACCCAGCGCCAGAGCCCGTTGACCCAGCGCCAGAGCCAGAGCCCGTTGACCCAGCGCCAGAGCCAGAGCCCGTTGACCCAGCGCCAGAGCCAGAGCCCGTTGACCCAGCGCCAGAGCCAGAGCCCGTTGACCCAGCGCCAGAGCCAGTTGACCCAGCGCCAGAGCCAGAGCCCGTTAACCCAGCGCCAGAGCCAGAGCCCGTTGACCCAGAGCCAGAGCCAGAGCCCGTTGACCCAGAACCAGAGCCCGTTGACCCAGAACCAGAGCCCGTTGACCCAGAGCCCGTTGACCCAGAGCCAGAGCCCGTTGACCCAGAGCCAGAGCCCGTTGACCCAGAGCCAGAGCCCGTTGACCCAGAGCCAGAGCCCGTTGACCCAGAGCCAGAGCCCGTTGACCCAGAGCCAGAGCCCGTTGACCCAGAGCCAGAGCCCGTTGACCCAGAGCCAGAGCCCGTTGACCCAGAGCCAGAGCCCGTTGACCCAGAGCCAGAGCCCGTTGACCCAGAGCCAGAGCCCGTTGACCCAGAGCCAGAGCCCGTTGACCCAGAGCCAGAGCCCGTCCAGCCAGAGACCGTCCTGCCAGAGACTTCTTCCCCGCTGGTCCCGTCCAGCCCTGCCGAGCCCTCACCGCTGGTCCCGTCCAGCCCTGCCGAGCCCTCACCGCTGGTCCCGTCCAGCCCTGCCGAGCCCTCACCGCTGGTCCCGTCCAGCCCTGCCGAGCCCTCACCGCGTGGTCCCGTCCAGCCCTGCCGAGCCCTCACCGCTGGTCCACGTCTGTCACGTCACGTCTGCCCAGCCTGTCCCAGAGCCTGTCCCTTTTCCAGTCACTCTCCCCATTAATTTTTTGGGGGGGGGCCATAGGCCCTCGCCGTGGGCGCCGAAGGACCCACGGCCACCTGAAGGGGTCTCACCGCCATGGCCGCCTGAAGGGGTCTCACCGCCATGGCCGCCCGAAGGGGTCTCACACCGCCATGGCCGCCCGAAGGGGTCTCACCGCCATGGCCGCCCGAAGGGGTCTCACCGCCATGGCCGCCCGAAGGGGTCTCACCGCCATGGCCGCCCGAAGGGGTCTCACCGCCATGGCCGCCCGAAAGGGTCTCACCGCCATGGCCGCCCGAAGGGGTCTCACCGCCATGGCCGCCCGAAGGGGTCTCACCGCCATGGCCGCCCGAAGGGGTCTCACCGCCATGGCCGCCCGAAGGGGTCTCACCGCCATGGCCGCCCAAAGGGGTCTCACCGTCATGGCCACCCGAAGGGGTCTCACCGCCATGGCCACCCGAAGGGGTCTCACCGCCATGGCCACCCGAAGGGGTCTCACCGCCATGGCCACCCGAAGGGGTCTCACCGCCATGGCCACGCCCTCAGCCTGCACCGTCGTGGCCACGCCCACAGCCTGCTCCGCCCTGGCCACGCCCACAGCCTGCTCCGCCCTGGCCACGCCCTCAGCCTGCACCGTCGTGGCCACGCCCACAGCCTGCACCGTCGTGGCCACGCCCACAGCCTGCACCGCCCTGGCCACGCCCACAGCCTGCATCATCGTGGCCACGCCCACAGCCTGCTCCACCCTGGCCACGCCCTCAGCCTGCACCATCGTGGCCACGCCCACAGCCTGCTCCACCCTGGCCACGCCCACAGCCTGCTCCACCCTGGCCACGCCCTCAGCCTGCACCATCGTGGCCACGCCCACAGCCTGCACCGTCGTGGCCACGCCCACAGCCTGCTCCGCCCTGGAGGCTTCCTGGACCTGCACTATGCCCTCGTCAGCCTCCAGGGCGCCCACCCTCCCACCCCTTTGGATATTATACGGCGCGAGATCGCGCCTTCGGGGAGGGGGGAGGTACTGTGACTATTCAATGTGTTTAAGTTCTGTTTTCCTTGTATCTTGGTTTCCCCTGTCTTTGTGGTTTTTGGTTTAGCCCTGTTAAGTTTTCCCGCTCCTCGTTAGTGTTCAGTTTTCTCACCTGTGTTCTGTTAATTATCTCATTTGGTTCAGTGTATTTAAGCCCTGTGTTTTCCCTGAGTGTTGGTCGATCGTCGTCTATGTGTGGTTGTTTGTAAACCCTTAAGCCCTGGAGTTTTTGTTCTTGTTTCAGTTTGAAAAAGTTCATTTTTGTTATTAAAACTCTTATATTGAGAAGTCCGTGTCCTCGTCTTCGGTCATCCTGCACCAACCCTGACAGAGTCGAGATTCAGTTTCTTAATTAGTTCCAGCGTTCCCTTTAGAGATTAGTCTGGGTATTTTCATGTCTCACTCTCAGAGCTACAATATTCAGCTGAAAATATCTAATACCATTGATTAAATAACAATGATTCATTTTATATATATATATAATATATATATTATTATGAAATAAGATCTATAATATAGTGTGTATATATATATATATATATATATATATATATATATATATATATATATTCGTCGTGTGTATGTAATATAAAATAAAAAGCGCATGTATATGACCTCTGTTTTAAGCTGATAACTAAACTAAGCAGTAATGACTTGATAAATCATTCTGATTGGCTTACATAAAGCATAGACATGTCACTGATTGGTTGATAAATCTGTCTGTCATATATCATGTGTATATGTCCATTAGATCATCCCAGCTGGGATCGGGGCAGAGAAAGACGATGGGTGATGTTGGCTGTGGGCTTTTAACAGCCGTTCAATATGTGATTGATGGCTTAAGTAGCTGTTATGACTCCATGAGTGACCTTAGAGACCTTAGAGGAACTGGTAAAGCTGGGTAAAAAAAAACCCCTCATCGTTCTCTTCACCACGACCAGCTATTGATTAGTGGTTTTTATGTCTACTGATCAATGGAGCCAGACTGCTCTATAACTCATTTAAACAAGATGTCAATCAGACTTGATCTATCAGCTGACAGGGGGCGCAGGAGGGGATTTTTCCTGTCCGTGAGGCCTTGTGGCCAGAGTGGGAGCGGAGAGTGACAGGCATGGATGTTGTGGGTGTTAGGCTTGTCCAATCTAAACAGGAGCAGCATGTCGGACATGGAGCCGTCCACCTACACACACATATACAGCCACTTAACGACAACATCCCCACCAATCAGCGTGTCAACGAGCTCTATTGCAGCCCAGCGGTCTTTAACATGTCTGGGCCTGACCGCAACCTACGCAGCTGTCCGTCAAAAACACAGGCCCCGCCTCCGTTCACCCACTGTTTATAGAGCGCCGAAACGCAGTCTGGAGTGTGGGGCTATGCGGGGGGTGTATGTTTGCATAGAGTCACCCACTGCAGCAGGGCCTGATGCATGCTGGGAGAGCGTGGGCGTGGGAATAATAGACAGACACGTGTCTGGCAGGATAGACGGTTTGAAGGAAAGACAGGGAAGACGCAGTAGAACAGGAGAGCAAGTTATGGCTTGAAGTGTGGTCCTGAGACACATGATGTTTATTTGAAGCTGTAAAAATGAGGAGATGTACAGAAGAGCTCTGTTTAGAACTGGCACTTCATGCGAGCCAGGTTTTTAACTGTCGGTGTAAAGTTTGGTCCAATTTTTAGTTTGTTCTGGCCAAGTAGCACCCACAGTGTGTGTTTGTTCCCCCTTTATCCAACTTTCAATAAGAGACTTATCCAAGTGCTGGGTTTTTAAACATTTTGATGATAAGAACTCCAAATTTGATTAACCCTTTGCGAAGAATGCTCTTAAAAATAAAGGTTCTTTACTGACATCAATGGCTCCATAAAGAACCTTTAAAGGGATAGTTCACCCCGAAATGAAAACTTACTTTACTCACCCTCATGTTGTTCCAAACCTGTATGAGAAAGATATTTTTAACAATGTTGGTAACCAGACAGTTGACTGTACCATTGACTTCCATAGTAGTTTTTTTCTCTACTATAAGTCAACGGCTACCGTCAACTGTTGGATCACCAACACTTTAACCTTGTCATTGCACAAAAGGTTTTTAGTAGTGGAAAAATGTTCTTCAGATCATTAAAATGTTTCTCACACTGAGAAAAAAAAGTGTTCTTTTAGGAACTGTTCACTAAAAAGGTCTTTGGGGAACCAAAAATGTTTTTCTATATATGGTATCTCTGAGAAAACATTCTTTTTGAACCCTCTTCCTAAAACAAAGACCAAATTTTATACTGTAAAAATGTGATATTAAGGTTTTAAATTATTTATTAATTGCCATTTTATGTGTTCATTTAAAATACATAGTTAAAATATTATCTGGAATGTATTTTCTGTACTGTTAAATGTTTAAAATTTAAGAGAAACATTTTAATTTAATTCAAATGTATTTGTACATTGAACAATAATTATTGAACCAAATATTGCTATATGAATAAGAAATATTTTTATATGCAGATTTGTTTTTATTAATAGTATTAAATTAATCAATTTTTTTCTCTGAAATTTTCAACAAACCTCTCAGTTGAGAGAGGTATAAAGTAGAAATACAAAGTAGCCAAAAAGATACAGACTATCAAAGATATTAACAACTTTTACTTCTTTGCTGAACTACATTTTTGAATAAGTATGTACTCTTTACTGCACATTGAGTAATGCAATTACTCTTTATTTTTTGCATGGCTCTTAACTTTTTCTAAAGAAGCTATATCTGCATCTATGATATTGAAGGTACAATATCATGTGTTTTGCACTTACTTACTCAAACTTGTCTTCAACTTTTCATGAATGTGAGTGCATTAGCAGGTAATTGTCAATAGCAGGAGTTTCATTCATTAGGAAATGACTACAGCCGAAACCAGCACGTCCAGTGCAAGTAGACTTTAACTATTTAATTTTATTTAACATTATTTTATTTATCCGTTATATTCAGACCTTTAATAAAATATTGAGGTGTTCACTTTTATATTGGTTTTAGAAAATAAACATGCAATTGCTCTCCTCACAAATGAACGGTTTCTTGTTTTCTTAGGCATTGATGACTAGTGCATCTCTGAGTTGATGTTAAAATCAGATTCTCCAAGACTTTTACTACAGTCTTATTGGAATTGGTGACTTGTAATTTGTAATGAAGTCATTTTTGGTGTAAGGTATAAAGTCAAGTACAGATTTCAGGTGTTCTGTACACCTCTCTTTATGAGCGACAAGTTTGTATAACTTACAAATCTTGAATTGAAGGTCATATACTTAAATGACTATAATTATCTCAGTTGTTACCTTTGTACAGAACAGTAACAACATAACAGCTTTGTGATCGTAATGCTGCCTGTCTAAGTACTGGTTGAACAGAAAACACTGGCATATAGTCGTGGTTATCAGTTTTTTGTTTTTCTTTTTGCTATTAAAATGCATTTTGGTCGATTTAATCACAACAAATGGACAACACTAAATACAGGTGTAAACGGGGTCTAAAATGTTTTGAGCTTATCCACTTTTGACCACTTCCAGAGGTAGTCAAAAACACATTCGACCAGATTGCTTTCGTAGTTTAAACGCTCATGTGATCGAATGCGTTCGAACAGCCAAAAAAGACCGGATGGGATTTAAAGGGTACCTATTATGCATTTACAATGTTCCTAATATTGTTCTGGGAGTCCCCAACAACAGTTTTACATGCATGCAATGACAAAAAACACTTTTGTTGTCTTATAATATGCATTTATTTTTACCTGATTTGCTCACCGACTCCCAAATGATTCGTTTGACGACTCATTTGTCCAAACCCCTCCTTTGCGTGACGCTAATCGGCGGTGATTGGTCAGATGACGCAGTCAGTTATATTTTGCGTTAGCCCAAAGCTTAAACATATTGATAAAGCACTGCAGTACTACAATACGCTTCACATAATTTCACATATTTCAAAAAACAAAACAAAAATGAATTGGAGACCTAGAAGCTGCTGAGCGTAACTCTCTCTCATACTCGCACGCACGCACGCACGCACACACACATAAAAGCAACAATTATTAATAGTACTTACAGGTTGTGATTCGGAGGAGGAAGCTGATCCAAATAAACTTGGTATTGAACCTTCCTATATCAGCCGACTCGCGAATCCACACTTGAAAGCATTTGTGTTTGTGAAGCGATCTTCATTAAAATGACGCGAACACACACAAGGTTCGGGACGGGTACAGTTGTAAATATAAACTCTAGCCACTGAGTCTTCACATGCTTGTCCCTGGCCAGTGAAAAAAAAAAGTTTGCTTTTGATTCGCACTTCAGAACAGAGTCTCGTCGACATGTTGTTGTCAGGTTTCTCTGTCTGCTCGGCGCGCGCACTGAGTGGGCGTGTCGAATTCAAATAACTTGTACAAGTGACGTACGAAAGCTAGAGAGAAAGCATCGTTTGTCTATCGATTCATATCAGCGACTCAGAGTCGACTCTTACTTTTGAGAGACAATAACTTTGTATACGGTGAACTTTCATATTTAAAACTTTGCAGGATGTTTTTGTTCACTTAGATCTATGTTACACACTACATGAAAGGTAATTTTCAAAATTCCATGATAGGTACCCTTTAAACTTTGTCAGCTGGAGACCCAAGTTTGGTTTGAAGATGAAAAATGTACCAAACACAACGTTCTCTCATCATTCCTGATTTCTAACACACACTCACAGCGTTCGGCTGATCTCGCGGCTGTCAGAGCAGAAACTGAAGCTGATGCTCTCCGTGTGTTTTTACATCGTCTCCGTGTTCATGTGTAAATTGCTTGAGCTTATTTTTTCCATTAGAATGAAGGATCTGAAAAAGCCCATACATTCACCTACCCTTACATTTATTTCTCCCCTTGAAGATGTGGTAGATTTTTCCTAAACCTAACTACGTCCTATAATATTTATAGCGCGTCTACAGTCGATGTTGGCCGAATCTAATCCTAACTTGCTACACAGCTATAATAACCAACAGACTTCAGACAATGCCTTCAAACATGCTTTAATCACGACAGATTTCAGAGAGAATCCCCCTAGTAAACACAAATTCAAGTCAATTCAAGACATCCTCATTTATATAGCGCTTTTAACAATGTAGATTGTTTCAAAGCAGCTTTACAGAGATACACATATAATTTAAGGTAACAGAGATTGGCTTGGTTTTTTAGTGGTTCTTGAATAATGTTATTTCCAGCTAAAGTTAGAACAGTTTTTATAGAATAGGGGTATGGCATTACATAATTTCCCCATAATTTGATTGGTTCTTCATAGACAAGCCCTCTTGTTACTAGGTAACCTAAAGGTTTCAAGTTTAGACCTCTGTCTAGTTTCATTTCCCATATTTGTTATTTTTACACTCACTCAACCAAAGTCATGAGCTTACACTGGTTTCGAACAGTGCATTTTGTTTAAATGTTAGGATGCCTAAAAGAGAAGTCAGGTAAGAGCTAGTCATAATATTAGACCAAAAGGGGAAGTCAGGCAAACGTTTATCATAAGGTTAGATAATCTAAAGATCAGATGTTAATAGTCAGAAACATGATTAGTTCTAAAAGACAGTTTACTATCTATTAAAATGCATCACAAAGAAATCAGGACAGAAGTGGTTGAAAGTGGACAAAAGAGACGGATCCGATCAACCAAAACGCATCTTAAGTCCAGGTGTAAACAGGGCCAGTTATTCACAATGTATTTTCCTGGTGGACTAATAAACATGTGTGTACCTTGAGACCTTCTAGTGCCAGCTCTTCAGATCCCTCTTGTACAGTTTTCCTCAGAAGAGTTAATAGAGGACACATCCTGTTCCTGTCCCTTTAGGTTTGAGTATGATGGTGTGGTAAGATGCTGACAGTGTAGGTCAACCAGGAACAAAACTGGCTTCACACACTCTTTGTCTTTCTCTCGGATGCGTGAGTGCGACAGGTACTGATCGACAAACGCACACTAACATCACATTCAAAGATTTACGTCAGTACCCCTCAGTTATATACCAAGTGAAGTGCTCTTGATGTTTAAGGACACTGAAGTAAAACGGTATGGTGGCTGTTACCAGGGTAACAATGCCTTGCGAAATCAAACGAGAGCCGAACGCTCTCACAAGTGCACAAGACCCACTGCTGCTTTCCATGGATCCTTGCATATGTTCATGCTTGTGTGTGTGTGTCGGGGGGAGGAAGAAAGATGCGCAGTGAGACGGTTGAAATCTGCAGAGACGACGGGTAACGTTCTGTGCACTGCTGCCAGGCAAGATTGCTGAAAATGGGTAACTGAGCCACTTAATACACACTTAGGCTCTGCTTAAAAAAACCTTTTGGCATTATAGAACATTCGGTTCAAATACTTTTTTGAACACCATGGGTACATTTGAAGGTTCAGTTCAAGCTGCAGTTTTAAAGTGGCCATTTGTATAATTCAGAAACCCTTGTTATTAGCGACACCGGTGGCCATTAAGTGAACTGCAGCTCAGCAGTTTACTGCGTAACATACAAGATACTGATTCAAGACCTTGATATGCTCACGGAGAAGTTCATAGTGTTATGGTAGTTTGATTATAAAGTATATTTGAGGCTATATAGATCTGACTATATGAGACTAGCTTGAATTAATCTATTTTACATGTTGACATTACAGTGCAGAATGGCTCTTTGGCATTATCCTGAACGTTGAATAATCATTCGCTTCATGCGTCATTGAAAGAAGAGAGGCTCTCGGGAGCGTAAACGTCACATCCTTCTGATTTCTGTGAGTTTGTTGTGTTCAGGATGATCGCCTGATTCTCAGTCGTTTACTGTATGACACACAGTTTTTCTCCGTAACCATTTGTAAAAGTCTGCGAGTTTTAAAATCAGTTCATAGAGTATTCTAGCTTTAACTTTGACTGCCATTGATAATCGGAGTATCTCCATGACATAGTCCACACGGCTGCGTGGCTTTCATTTTTCTGTGCCAGTGAAACAAACGTTTGATAAACAAGTGAATAAATTAAAAGGGGGGAGTAGGGGAAAGGATGACAAGTTTTTCATCAGAAAAATTTAATTTCTCACTTGATCACACACGACAGAGAGTGAGTGGTGTGTTTGTGAACGTACGTCTTCTCTCATTTTCTCTGTTTGTGTGTGCGAGCACCTGTGAGAGTGTGTGTGTGAGGGATTATTATCTGTGTTGTCTTTGAAGCATTCATCCTTGAATATGCATGCATTCACAAATATTTCTCTCCTCCATTTTCTTCTGCCTTTGTCTCTTCTTCTCCACCATCTCTTTTACTTTCTCTCTTGCTCGTCTTTAGGCATCTCCTTCAAACTTTCGTTTTTTCATGTTAAAAACACACACACACACACACTTTTTTTCTGCAGGTTTGAGATTCCATACTGTGTGTACAGACCTTATTGACTAACCATTGGAGGAAAAAACTATGAAGAGGAACTAAAGAAAAGATTTTTGCTCTACCTCAATGTCTCTCTCTCTCTCCTCTCTCCCTCTCTCTCTCTCTCTCTCTCTCTCTCTCTCTCGTCCTCTGGGAGCGATGCCCCTGGCTGCGGGGTGGATCTCGTTTTAAAGGGCTTTAATTTTTAATTGAGCTCTATTCTCACCCCCCGTCTTCCCAGACACCCCCCATCATTCCTCTCGTCTTCGCTCCAGGCTGGCTCTGAGGGCTACCAGATTTCACTCAGTCGTAATAAATAATTCTAATATCTACTACACACAGACACACACGCACACATTGACAGACAAACACAGCGGAAAAGCCCAGCTGTCAGTGTGGTGCGACTGCAGTAGTTCAGATGGAGCTGCTCTTTCTCCTCTCAATAATAAAATATGCCAGTAAAATGTCACTCCCTCCCCTAAGAGCATGGCAGAGGAAACTGATCGATTCACATTAGTTGTTCAATTGACTTTGGCTTTAACCTCCCTGCCCGTTTGCTCTCTTTCTTTCACTCTCATCTAGGTCTTTCGCTTCCTCTCGGTTACATTTTCACTTATTTTAAGGAATGGTTCACCCAAAAAGAAATGCTCAGTCTTAATTTACTCGCCCTCGTCCTAGACCTGTGTGACTTTCTTCACTCTGACGTGAGAACCAAAGGGATTTATGTCATTCTGAGATGACACAGCAGTTATTCATTTTATATATTAAAAAAACAAATAGGTGCCCATTAATAACTTTCCTGATCATTTACAAATGCAATATGGACTTTTTGCCTTTTGATGAAAATATCCTTGAATTTTACTCAACGTTTTACTGTCATATTCATTAATTAATCAGTTTTAGTTTTCTTGAATACCTTTGCTAAAATGAAAAATAAGGAAAAAATATATATTTATAATTTTTATTTTTCTATTTATGTATATTTATTATTTGTATTAATATATTTTATTTATGTATAGGTTGTGTATGTTGTCATTTATTTATTTATTTATTTAAAATGTATTCATTTTATAGTGATAAGTGATCACTCCTTTTCTGTTCCACATATTAATTTTCGTTTTAAAGTTAATAATCTGCATTGGTTTAAAGAAGACGCATGATTCACTCCCTTACAAACATTGTCCTTCCAACTCTACTCATATGAAGTAAATCATTAGCTAATTTTTTTGGGTGAACTACTTGTAAAGGTCTTACTTTTTCATCTGATTTTCATGATTCATTGTAGTTCGCTGTGGTTTCCTGTCCTTTCTTTCCTCTTTGTTCTCTCTTTCTTAAAGACAGTACATAGCTCTCTCTCTCTCTCTCTCTCTCTCTCTCTCTCTCTCTCTCTCTCTCTCTCTCTCTCTCTCGTTCCTTCTCTCCTGTGGCGTTTTGATTTGATCTTGCTGCCAGTTCCAATTCGCACCTTCTTTACAGTGATTGCCGTCATTAAGTCCCTTTTTCATTTTTTTCTTCTTGCTTTTCTGCGCACACACACACAAAACCCGCACGCACTTTATCATTGTGCCGTTCGCCGCTTTTAAAAGCACCCCACTTTTCCAGCCTAGCTTTCTTTTTATCTGGTTAAAAACGTTTAGGCCAGCAAGATTCCAGCTTGATGCCTTACATTAAGCAAACGTTTGTCCGGTCTGCAATTGTTAGCTTATCTCCGCTAGCGCTGCAGGCACCTGGCTATCTTCAACGGTGTATCGACGCTGAATCAACGTAACGGCATCATTCAAAGCCGATGCGCTTATCTGAGCGGCCCTGTTTTTTCAGATGGGATGCCAATTTGGGACTCTTGTAGTGGAGAAGAGAGAAACAGACGGGTGAGGATGTGTGTGTGTGTGTGTGTGCACAGGGGGAAGGTCAGAGGTCATTGTAAGAGAAACTGATGGCATAAGGTCATGGGGGGAGGTTTGTTGAGGTTAAAGGGGGGTTTGGTTAGTTGGGGTTTAGGGGTTAAGCCTCTGTAGGATTGAGTCTAAAGTTAATATCCAGCCCTAGTCCAAGCAAAAACCACTCTCGCCCCAGTCCATGAATCAACAACAGGTCCTTTGACTCCGAAAGCAAACGCGAGTGTGTGTGTCTTCAGAATTAAACCCTAGCTGGGAGTTTCCCACTTCATTTTATGTCCCTTTAAAAAAAATCTGTTGTTCCATTCCCGTAAGAAGACATGCCGGTCCTGTCACCGATGTCAGTGGCATTTTGAGTATTTCTGTCCCGGATGGCGCCGTTTACCAGGCTTTGCGGTCGCAGCCTTGATGTCACACCTCCTTGTTAGACGCACACACACCCTCTTTTAAAACAGGAAGTCGGAGCACCACATTTCACACACTGTGATGTACAGCACATGGCAACATTTATCTTAAACCTTCATTTCTGTCTAATTAACAAAAACGAGATTTACAACCGGCTTAATTTAAACCACCGTTGCACATGCTGCGCACATGTGCATTTATCTGCCGTCGCATGTGTGTGTTTGTGTGCGCTGCACAGCGGAAGACGGACATAAATTCTCACCGTTGTCACAGTGGCATTAATTAAAGCACATAGTGTGTGTGTGTGTTAGCTAATCTAGACTGTGAGATCGTCGTTAGCTTCACGTCAGTCTTGGTTTTCTTCTATTGGTGCTCTTGTCTGGTTACACATTTCTCCCCATGGAGGCATCATTGGTGGTCCTGGCTCGCTTGTTGCAGATCTGACATGACCCCCAACTTTTTGGGGACTTGATCATTAATTTCATAGCACCGTGTCCCAACCAAACACAACGCCACAACATTTTAAGCAACAATAATTTGTCTGTCTACCCCGAACTTGAAAATTCAGTGTGACGAGATGCAATCAGTCAGAAATCGCAGTCAATCAGAAGAGTCAGATTTTTTTGCACAATTCTTGTATTTTCATCAACTTTTATGTTTTTTCTTGAAAACTGAGTGATTTAATATTTATATCCATATACATAAATATGTTTCTCAACTTCCATGGCTCTCTCTGTCTGTTTTTGTTGTACTTTGGTCTAGTGAGATTTCAGTGTGGGTGGGGCTTTTGTTTAGTATAGATAGACCAAGTTGTAAATCCCAACATTTATTTATTTAATATGATTTTTTAAATCGTTTTTAATATTTATGTACTGTATTGGTTTAGTTGCCATTTACTCTTATAAATTTAGTTATATAAAATGTATGTTATATTAAAAAAGTATTTATGTATAGGTTCAGTATATTTAGACTTTTTGTTTATAATTGTTTTATTTATCTTTTTTTTGTAATATCTATTTAAAAATCATGAATTTTGAACAGCATGAATGTGTCTAAATATACATTTTTCTGTTTAAAATAAATTATCTACGGCAAATCAACTAAATTCCAACATGTGCATGGTGATATTTTTTCCAAACTCCAGAATCGTGTGTGTGTGCGCGCACGCGTGCGTGTGTGTGTACCTGCACGTGTGTGTGTGGTCCTGGTAAACACTATGTTATGTGGTCAAAATTATGGGGACATTTTTTGGTCCCCTTGAGGGGTTTTTGGGTTTGGGTTCCCTTTCGAAAGGGAACTCCACAATACGTCATCGACGCTATGGGGAATGCCTCAGGCGTGACAGGTGTCTGAAATCAAATACCAACTCACAACAATCATGTTGACCGGCGACAGCCCGTGCATCATCAGCTCGAATGATGAGCGCGCAACCAGGATGTATAAAAAGGGTGCCTTGAAACCGTGACAACATCCTTTTCGTCTTCAGGGACTGTTTGTCTGTTTGATAGTATCAACGATAAAGCGTGCAGAGACGCGGAGAAACACTTTTCGCGAGTGTGCCGACCTGTGTCCAGATATTTGACACCGGAGGATTCACACGATGTGCGATGTTCTGCCTGGGAGAAGAACACGCGCGGTAAGCTCTCGAGGGAGTTTTCTGCGCGAACTATGAGAGTTTTTCTATCAGAACTCTCTGCTCTCGTCTGTCCCACTTCTCGAGGGAAGTGGGCGCGGCATCTGAACCCCGCCTTTCCGTTACCCGCTCGGGCTGAGGCTCAGTGGCTGTTGAGCTCGTGGAGCTTTCAGATGGAGCTGGCAGATTATCTGGAGAGGGGCGTTAACCTCGCGGATGATCTACCAGCTGACGGGGGTGAGTTACAGGTCAATGTTGAGCTCTTTCTTTCTCTCTCTGGTGAATCTGTAACTATTCTTTTCAGGCCGGGCAGGAGTTGGCGGCTGAGGATGTCAGTTTGGTTGAGACCGGACCATCTCAGCCCTCCTGCCCAGTGTACGCTGAGCTGGTTGACATTATGGGGCGCGCCACAGAGAGATTGCAGTTGCAGTGGAGGCGCGTCTAGGAGGAACCCGCTCATGGTATTTTGGGCGGTTCCTCCACACCCGTAAGCCACCAGCCTGGATGAGCCTTCCATTCCTTTCCGATCTCCACGCTGGGATCGAGAGGGTATGGAAGAACCCGTTCTCCTCACGTCTCTATCTGCATCAGCAGGCTAGTTTCGCTGCTGTGGAGGGAGCTGTGGAGCACGGATATGTGTCGATGCCGCCAGTGGACGAGACGTTGGCTAACTATCTCGCCTCTGGTCGGTCCTCTTCACTAAGAGCTCTGACCCTGCCATCCAAGCTGCTCAAGACATCTTTGCGCTTGAATGACAGAGCGTACACGGCAGCAGGTCAGGCAGGTGCGGTTCTGCACCAAGCAACCTGCTGTCCCAGCGTCGTTTCCCGTGCACCCCCTCCTCCCGGTAGGGGGAGTAGAGCGCGCAGGAGGCGTAACTCCCGCGGGAGACAGGATCTCTGGTCCTGGTTTTGAGCTCCCACATACTGTGGTTGCCAGGTTACAGGCCTCACCAGGCCTTCCTGGTTATGAGCTCCCACATGCTGTGGTTGCCGGGTTACAGGCCTCACCAGACCTTCCTGGGTATGAGCTCCCACATGCTGTGGTCGCTGGGTTACAGGCTTCACCAGGCCTTCCTGGTTATGAGCTTCCACATACCGTGGTCTCCGGCCTGCAGGCCTTGCCAGGCCTTCCTGGTTATGAACTCCCACATGATATGGTCATCAGGTTACAGGCCTCACCGCCTTCCTGAAATGAGCTCTCACCTTCTGTGCTCGCCAGGTTACAGCCTCACCCGGCCTTCCTGATAAGAGCTCCCACATACTGTGGTAGCCAGGTTACAGGCCTCACCGGCCTTCCTGTTATGAGCTCCCAAATACTGGGTATCGGGTTACAGGCCTTACCAGCCTTCCTGATAAGAGCTCCCCACCTACTGTGGTCGTCAGGTTACAGGCCTCACCGGCCTTCCTGGTTATGAGCTCCCACATTCATGGTCACCAGGCTTCAGGCCTCCTAAAGCGGCCTTCCTGGTTATGAGTTGTCACATGTCAGGTTTCAGGCCTCACCAGGCCTTCCTGAATGTGAACTCCCACTCACTGTGGTCGCTAGGGTGTGGTTGTGAGCTTTAACATGTCAGGTTGTAGGCCTCATTAGGCCTTCCTGAATGTGAGCTCCCACACATTTTGACTATCAGGTTACAGGCCTCGTATGGCCTTCCTGATTATGTTAAAACCATACTTATGGTAAGTCACACAACGGAACGTCTTGTGTACTTTCTAAAATCCATTTTCATGGTAAGGGTCATGCGCTGTATGCTTCGGTCCCTTCCTATGTGGCTCAGACCCCGGTCTTTCACCTTGGGTCCCACTCTAGGTGTGTCCTGTCGTCAAAGTTTGCTACGACAGACGCCTTTTTCTGATCCAGGCCTTCCTGGATTCGGAATTACTAAGTACACGCACTTTTGTTTCATGTACTTTCTAAAAACCATATTTATGGCCTTCTGAAAGTAGCCCCCACACAGTGTGGTTGTCAGGTTACAGGCCTTATCAGGCCTTCCTGAAAAATAAGCTCCCACAGGTTTGTGGTCACCGGGTTTCAGGCCTTTCCGGCCTTCCTGAGTTTGAGCTCTCACCAACTGTGCTCGCCAGGTTACAGGCCTCACCAGGCCTTCCTGGATTTGGAGTGGCTAAGCACACTTTTGTGTTGTGCACTTTCCATATGTATGGTAAGGGTTATGCGCTGTTTGCTTCATTCCCTTTTTTACGTGGTTCAGATCCCGGTTCTTCACCTTGGGTCCCACTCTAGATGCGTCTTCTGTCGCATTGTATTACGACAGGCGCCTCCTTTTCAACGAGCTCCCACTTACTGTGGTCGTCAGGTCACAGGCCTCAGCGGCCTTTCTGAATGTAAGCTCCCACATTCTGTGGTCGCCAGGTTATAGGCCTCGCCGGCCTTCCTGGTTATGAGCTCCCACACTCAGTGGTCACCAGGCTCCAGGCCTCCTCGGCCTTCCTGGTTATGAGTTGTCACATGTCAGGTTTCAGGCCTCACCAGGCCTTCCTGAATGTGAACTCCCACTCACTGTGGTCGCTAGGGTGTGGTTATGAGTTTTCACATGTCAGGTTGTAGGCCTCATTAGGCCTTCCTGAATGTGAGCTCCCACACATTTTGACTATCAGGTTACAGGCCTCATATGGCCTTCCTGATTATGTTAAAACCATACTTATGGTAAGTCACACAACGGAACGTCTTGTGTACTTTCTAAAATCCATTTTCATGGTAAGGGTCATGCGCTGTATGCTTCGGTCCCTTCCTATGTGGCTCAGACCCCGGTCTTTCACCTTGGGTCCCACTCTAGGTGCGTCCTGTCGTCAAAGTTTGCTACGACAGACGCCTTTTTCTGATCCAGGCCTTCCTGGATTCGGAATTACTAAGTACAAACGCACTTTTGTTTCATGTACTTTCTAAAAACCATATTTATGGCCTTCTGAAAGTAGCCCCCACACAGTGTGGTTGTCAGGTTACAGGCCTTGTCAGGCCTTCCTGAAAAATAAGCTCCCACAGGTTTGTGGTCACCGGGTTTCAGGCCTCTCCGGCCTTCCTGAGTTTGAGCTCTCACCAACTGTGCTCGCCAGGTTACAGGCCTCACCAGGCCTTCCTGGATTTGGAGTGGCTAAGCACACTTTTGTGTTGTGCACTTTCCATATGTATGGTAAGGGTTATGCGCTGTTTGCTTCATTCCCTTTTTTACGTGGTTCAGATCCCGGTTCTTCACCTTGGGTCCCACTCTAGGTGCGTCCTGTCGTCAAAGTTTGCTACGACAGACGCCTTTTTCTGATCCAGGCCTTCCTGGATTCGGAATTACTAAGTACACGCACTTTTGTTTCATGTACTTTCTAAAAACCATATTTATGGCCTTCTGAAAGTAGCCCCCACACAGTGTGGTTGTCAGGTTACAGGCCTTGTCAGGCCTTCCTGAAAAATAAGCTCCCACAGGTTTGTGGTCACCGGGTTTCAGGCCTCTCCGGCCTTCCTGAGTTTGAGCTCTCACCAACTGTGCTCGCCAGGTTACAGGCCTCACCAGGCCTTCCTGGATTTGGAGTGGCTAAGCACACTTTTGTGTTGTGCACTTTCCATATGTATGGTAAGGGTTATGCGCTGTTTGCTTCATTCCCTTTTTTACGTGGTTCAGATCCCGGTTCTTCACCTTGGGTCCCACTCTAGATGCGTCTTCTGTCGCATTGTTTACGACAGGCGCCTCCTTTTCAAGCTATCTCCCACATTCTGTGGTGACGGGCTTCATATAGGCATTTCTGAAGGTAGCCTCACATTGAGTGGCTGTCAGGTTATAGGCCTCTCCGGCCTTCCTGAGTACGAGCTCCCACTTACTGTGGTCGTCAGGTCACAGGCCTCAGCGGCATACTGTGGTCGCCAGGTTATAGGCCTCTCCGGCCTTCCTGGTTACGAGCTCCCACATTCTGTGGTCGTCAGGTCACAGGCCTCACCGGCCTTCCTGATATGAGCTCTCATGTACTGGAGCTCCCACACAGGGGGTAATCAGGTCTTTGGCCTAAGTGAACCTTCCTGATTTTTGATCCCTCTCTTACTTCCTCAGTGTTCAGATCGAGCACTGGGTAGACCCATGGATTGTGTGGACGACCTCCTCTCTTCTTGAGGTTGAGTTACACTCTCTAGGGGGTCCCGTCTCTGTGTTCCAGAACTGAAATGGTTTCTGCCAGCTTTGCAGGCCTTCGGTTTTGGATGCCTTTCCAAGGCAGTTTCCAGAGGCTCTGTCTCGGACAGAGAGGCATTGGCCAGGCTGTGCGTCTTAGTTTAGATCACTAGGCCAGCCTGGTGGCATTTCAGGAGTCATGTTCTCCTGAATAGTGACTGGCTGGGAGTCCCTTGGGTCCCCTAGCCACACTCCCTAGAAGGGACCCCTTCTATTAGGAAGTTGTGGTCCTAAGCCTTTGAGCTGGCCCAGATTTACTTTCCATGAACTATGTTCTGGCGGTTTTCTCGGTTCATTAGCTTGGGCTATGACCGGTAGGAAGTGCTGTCACTGACAGCCCAACGTGACCTAAGGGTGAGTGATTCCAGTATTCTCTGAATTACTGGTTCTGACAGTTGTCACTGCCATTGGGCATGCACTCCCCTCAGTATGGCGGCGTGGGTATTTCGTTCCCCATAGCGTCGATGACGTATTGTGGAGTTCCCTTTTGAAAGGGAACGTCTCAGGTTACAACTGTAACCTATGTTCCCTGAGAACAGGGAACGAGACAATACGTCTCCCTGCCATACCTCGGGGCCTGCCTGCAACAGTCCCTGAAGACGAAAAGGATGTTGTCACGGTTTCAAGGCACCCTTTTTATACATCCTGGTTGCGCGCTCATCATTCAAGCTGATGATGCACGGGCTGTCGCCGGTCAACATGATTGTTGTGAGTTGGTATTTGATTTCAGACACCTGTCACGCCTGAGGCGTTCCCCATAGCGTCGATGACGTATTGTCTCGTTCCCTGTTCTCAGGGAACATAGGTTACAGTTGTAACCTGAGACGTTTTAGATCATCGGGGTGAGGACAAAGAGAGTAAAGTAAGCACATTTTGGCCGGTCCTCACTTTCTGAGAGCCTTTTAAAGGCCTGTTTTAGGGATAAGGTTATAATTAGGGTAGTTTTAGGGTAAGTGTTCGGGGTAAGGCACTAAGTTGGGTAGGGTTAGTGTAAAAAGCTAGAGATGGCAGTGTGTCAATGAATGTCCTCATAAAGACAGGTGTGTGTGTGTGTGTGTGTGTGTGTGTGTGTGTGTGTGTGTGTGTGTGTGTGTGTGTGTGTGTGTGTGTGTGTGTGTGTGTGTGTGTCATGACTCTAACACCAAATGTTCATTACACATTTCATTTTAACGACATATATATCTGCCTCCACCACAGAGATCGATAAACCCAAGTGTGTGTGTGTGTGTGTGTGTGTGTGTGGATGCGTGTGTGTGCATGCGTGTGTGTGTGTGTTTGTGTGTGTGATCCATGTAAACCCTACGTTATGAGGACAAAAAAATGCAGAAAGTTTTCTGTGATGGGTAGGTTAAGGGTTAGGGGATAAGATATACAGTTTGTACAGTATAAAATCATGGAAAGTCCCCATAAAACTTGAAAACCCAATGTGTGTGTATGTGTGAGAGAGTGAGTGTGTGTGTGTGTGTGTGTAAATTCTATACGTAATTCTCTTGAAGCTTGTCGGGCCTCATTATGGCAGGAGGAAAAAGCAATAACTGACATGAGCTCTAATCTCCCATAAGACCTTATCGGCCATATACCAGCACACAATCTGTGGCCTTTAAAAATACTCACCTCTATAAAATGAAGAGACGAGGAGTTTGACTGACTGAGAGAGAGATGGAGAGAGAGATTGTGCATTATGGGTTGAAAATCCAGGAAAGGAGGGAAAGAAAGATGGAGTGATAGAGTGAGACAGGAAGAGAGGAGAGGCGTGTGTGTGCTGACAGCTCCTGCAGTCTCTGTGGGGTTGGTGTCTCATCCCTGACATTTGGAACAATATTGCGCTAGTATGAGTCTACGACACACACACCTCTCTGTCCTGCGGGTGTGTGTACGGTTGATTTGTGATTTGGTTTGTTCTATCACGGAGCAAGAATGATATAATGCTATTTTTGTGCATTTGAGCAGGTATAATGTTTTTCTCTCTAGGTAAACCGTTCGGCTGTGCAGTTTTATTGAGTGTTATGTCCATATGGATACAACATATGATGTGAAAATCACATGGGCAGGAGAAAGCATTGACATGCACACTTACAGTGTGTGTGTTTTACTCATACAGTATTATAAGGGACATTTGATTTCTATTGCAGATAAACGCACTGATGCGTTACTGATGGCTGTTAGCAATATAATAATTATCTAAGCAGTTATTTTCTGCTGTTTATGCTTTAAGAAGATGTTAAAATACATTATCCTAGCTCAGTTTTATAAGTAGAGACAATTATGTAAACATTCCTTAGTTTGATTCTGTTTAAATACTGATTTGGGAAACTTTTTGGCAAAAAATTAATATTTTGCATCTCCTTCTGGGCTCTGTCCCAAATCACACACTTGATGTGGACGCAAGTACACTTCACTGATAAAGAAAAGGCAAGAGGTTGAAGGCAAAATACAAAATATAGATCATAGTTCACCCCAAAATAAAATTGTCATAATTTACAATACATGCTGTTATGTCATCCAAACCTGTATGATTTTGTTCCTTTTGTGGAACATAAAGGAAGATATTTTGAAGAATGTCTTCTTGTTCCCTTTGTCTATGTAATAAAAGTCAATGGGGTCCACTGAGCTTAAAACATATCTAATGTGTTCTGCCGTAGAAGAAAGTCAAAAACGGTTTGGCACGACATGATGGTTAAGTACATGACAGATGTTTCATTTTTTGCATGATATCCTCTTATATCATAATATCAAAAATGTAGGTTGTTTTAACAATATACGTTACAGATGTGTATACAGGACAACCTGTAAAAGACCAAAATAGTGATTTTGCAGTTATCTGTTCAAATGAAGCGTGCAGATTGTGATAAGATTGTAAAAGCGCGCTCACACACACACACACACACACACACACACACACACACACACACACACACACACACACACACACACACACACACACACACACACACACACACACACACACACACACACTGTTTGCTGTTGTGGAAATAGAAAATGATTTTCTTCTGTTTGTTCTTCAACTGCTCTGTCGTCATCTAACACAAAGTGTAGCATTAACAGACCATGTGTCTGTGGGTGTGCAACACGTTATTTAAGGGAAGTATGAGACATTTTGTACAATAATGAGACAATGTGTTGTTTTACTTGCTGTATTTATGATTTGGCTCTTTGTGGATGTGCGAATGAGTCTGCGTGTTTGTAGTTGCGACGAGTATGCTCAAAAATGTTTCAGAATCTATAAAACCTGCATTTTGAGGATGTCCTCAGGAAAGGAAAATGTATTTATATAAGCAAAATATTGTTTACTATTCAAAATACTATTCACAATTTTAGCATTTGGATTTGGATGAGAGTGTGGTATTTTTAATTTAACCATAGATAGGTGTGTGTGTGTGTGTGTGTGTGTGTGTGTGTGTGTGTGTGTGTGTGTGTGTGTGTGTGTGTGTGTGTGTGTGTGTTTAACACTGCATTATGGTGACAATTTTGGGGACATTTTATGGTCCCCATGAGGAAAACAGTTCATAAATCATATTTAATGAGTTTATTTGAAAATGTAAAAATGCAGAAAGTTTTCTGTGATGGTTTAGGGGTAGGGTTAGTGTAAGTGGATAGAAAATACTCTTTGTACAGTATAAAATCATTATGTCTATGGAAAGTCCTCATAAAACATGGAAACCAAATGTGTGTGTGTGTGTGTGTGGTGTGTGTGTGTGTGTGTGTGTGTGTGTGTGTGTGTGTGTGTGTGTGTGTGTGTGTGTGTGTGTGTGTGTGTGTGTGTCAGGGGACCAAATCTCACAACAATATTAAAATGTGAAATCGCCTACATTAAGCAGGTTACAATAATATTAAATAAATATAGTGACTAAGTGAAATGTAGGGTTTTTGTTAGGTAATGTTTAGATTTAAGGGGTAGAAAATGTCATTCGGTCAGTAGATGTTGGCATTATAGAAAACCTCTGTGTTGGTGTTTTAGTGCTGGGTAAAATACTATTTGCTGCAAATGTCCATCCAAAAATAGCTTAATCAAGCTTTAAAAAGCGCAATTTTTAAATGTCACTCTTTGCGTTTTAGGCAGAAATAATTAAGAAGTCCTGTCAAATCTAATTCCAGACCTTAAATTGAATGCATTTGTATCAGGTTTAATTATGCAGATATGTACCTGGAAACGGCGTTCTTCTAGTTTCACCACATTGTGGATGGAGAGAGCGAGTGAGTTTGTTCAGTTAGCTGAGTGTACTCAACTAATTACAGCTGTGAGCGTCACAGCACTAGAGTGCTAATATTATTCCACACGACTGTGTGTGTGTGTGTGTGTGTGTGTGTGTGTGTGTGTGTGTGTGTGTGTGTGTGTGTGTGTGGTGTGTGTGTGTGTGTGTGTGTGTGTGTGTGTAGACATTAATTCATACAGACCCACTAAATGAGTCTGTTTAATTAACAGAATATGGAAGTACATGTTCACCAGAATGCAAAAGCCATCAATCACATACTAATGCACACGGAAAACACACTCGATTTCTCCGGCAATATGGTCTCCATTAGGTTTGAATCTCAGAGCTTTTGGTTTCAAGACCGAACCGTACTGTGTGTGTGTGTGTGTGTGTGTGTGTGTGTGTGTGTGTGTGTGTGTGTGTGTGTGTGTGTGTGTGTGTGTGTGTGTGTGTGTGTGTGTGTGTGTTTGAATTTTTGTGCATGTGCCCTGCAGCCAGTGCTGAGTGTGTGTGTGTGTGTGTGTGTGTGTGTGTGTGTGTGTGTGTGTGTGTGTGTGTGTGTGTGTGTGTGTGTGTGTGTGTGCGCATCCTACTCTCCATGCGCTTTCTTCATAAAAACGCCACTCAACTATCTTGTTCTCCACAATGAAAAGCAGCTGCGAAGACTCCCTCGTACACACACATCTATTTCATCTCCGTTTTTCTGACACACAAACATGCCCTCTGCCAGCTGTTGTGTGTGTCCACCCATGAAAGAATTAGTTTGAATGTGCCAACATCAGTGTGAAAGCTTGCTGTTGTGTCCTGAGCATGTGTTTGAGATGTAATAATGGCTGTTTTGGGGTGTTTTTGCAGTGGGCAGTTCTTGTTCTCCCTCTGCTGTCAGAGAGCAGCGCTGCACTCACCACTTGTTGCCTCTCCAGCTGATCCTGGGTCAGTTCTTAGTGATTATTTATATATTTCAGTATCGATCCGTCTCTCAGCTTGATGCCTCTCTAATCCTGCACTGATGAATGTGGCGATGCCTGCCGGGGGACACCAGATAAATCAGTGTGTGTGGCGATGCACGTACAGTACGAAACACACACTGATGTACAGCGGAGGAGAGCTTGTCATAATTATGTTGCATCAATGGCAAAGCCTGTTGGGTGAACATGAGGCTACACACACACACACACACACACACACACGCGCACAGACGTGTCATACAGGCAAATGCACTCCAGAAGATGAACACCGCCCATCTATGTGTCTTTTAATCTCGTTCGCCCTCTTTCAGTGGTGGCAAATGTATTCAGCCACTGCCCCATTTCCATTCATTGTTTCTGTGTTCGTCTCTGGAGATTCACCAGCACTTTCTGCCTGAGAGTGAGGGAAACAGGGTCAGTACAGACGGTGGGAGAGATGAGGAAGCAGGCTGTGAATAAAGTCAGAGAGAGATGATGGTTAATGTAAGAAGAAAGGCCTGGTTCAGGACGCTGGAGTGTCTGAGACGGAGAACTCGTTGTGCACTCGAGTGACTTTTACAAGCGCTCCAGTTTTATGAGGCCTATCTCGCGTAATGTGTCCTACTCCGCCAACACTCTGCTCTGCTCACTGTCAAGGTAACCACCATACGACCACAAGACTGAGGTTAAGCAAACGCGTGCATGATGCTCTTTCATACACGCATACCAGGGATGGAAATTAGCACCCGCCACCAGCCAAATGCGGGTGATTTTTGTGTTTGGCGGGTAAACTCGCTTCACCTACCGGCCACCGTGGCGGGTAAATAAAAATCGCATACTGTTTCACCCGGACGGCGGACACTTTTAGAGGAGGCACACCTTCAACACCCGCGCCGCGCGCTTCTTCCGTCGAGGTTCGGCGTGGGAGCACGAGAGGCAAATGAAGAGCTAGCCGCGAGCGCATGGTCTATTTTTAGGGCGGGGTAGCTCTCTTGTGTAGTAAAGAGCTAGCCGCGCGAACATCTACCCGCGCGCTTCTTCCGTCGAGGCTTGAGCGCGAGAGGCGGTTTGCCGTCCCAAAGGCGAGAGAGAGAGATGCGAGCGCGATCAGTGGAAACATAAAAACATACATACAGGACATCATTCTAACTGCAAAGTGTTTACTTATTTGTGTACACTCGCAATAAAACACAACATTATACTTTTGTCACACTCTAAACTCTTGTCAAACTGTAACCTACAACTGTCACCCAACCACACACACACACACACACACACACACACACACACACACACACACACACACACACGCACGCACGCACGCACGCACGCACAGTTTTAAAAGCAAAACATATTTATCCAACCCCATTTCAAAACATTCAAAACAGGTTACATCTTTTGGACATTCATCATACCGCATTGGTTTTCATTTCTTGTCCTCGGAGTCAGAGCACTAATCTGTTTTTTTTTTTAAGTTACACATTCTACATTGATTAAAAAAGAAAATCAAATGTGTTTTTAATGGTAGTATTATTTTATACGGAAATCAATTATTTATAATTCAGATGAGAATAAAGTTAAGGTTAATTAAAATTAAGGAAAACAAATAAATTGATCTGATAGCAAATTAATTTTAAATTCATTCAGGTACAATTACCAAACATCTCAAGGTCTTTTTGTCTTTTTATTAATTTAATTAATAAACTAATTGTATAAAACTATTGTCAGTGCACTACAAATACACTGGTTCTATGCCTTTATTAATAAAACGTATACAACTTAAAAATACAAGGCTTAGAAATTTATAAAAATGCCTTCTGCATTTTTGTTTTGCTTTTCACTCCATTGTACCGAAATCGTACCAAACCGTGATGTCTGAACCGAGGTATGAACCGAACCGTGACTTCTGTGTACTGTTCCACCCCTAATGCAATACAGTTTCATTATTGTTCATTATTATCCATACCTTACTATAAATAATTTGTGCGACTAAATCATGTTTTGCGCCAGTAACTGAAAAAGTTAGTAGCGCAAGTGCCAGCAGTGGAAAAGGTTAGTGTAGTTCCCTGTCCAGCATATGCGGTTCAGCATCGGTTCAGTTTTTTGTTTAATCTGCCCTACTCATTTAATTAAATGTATATCAGTTCATGGTTTGTGTGTGTATAAGAGAGAAAGAGAAAATGTCAGTATTGCATTGAGACTTGAGATTAAATAAACTGCTTGTATTGTAGATCTTGTAGTATTAATTTTCACATTGTAAACACATTGTCGGTTAAAAACAAGAAAGTGGCTGGTAAAAACATTGAGTGGCTGGTAGATTTTGAAATCCACCAGCCACAGTGGCCTGTGGACAAAAAAGTTAATTTCCATCCCTGACGCATACTGCAAAAGACTATTGGTATTACTATTTTCACTGCTCCTGTTGACTGTTGATGTTATCGTAAAAAACACTAGTAGCTAAGAGCGCAAATGATATCAATCAAGTATAAGACAAACATTTATGATGTGAGCATTTATGGACAGAGTTGTGCTGCGATTCAGGACAAACCTCAGTCTTGGATTATTCAGTTTAATATTTGTAGACTGTGTGTGTGTATATACATATTTAAATGTATGTATATACACACACATTTTGAAATGTTTTTTTTACAGAAAACTGAAACTTCTACAGAAAACTTCTTTAGTTTAATATGCATATACTATGCTGTACACACACGCATAATATATATATATGTATATATATATATACACACACACACATATTATATATAAATAAGTGCTGTCAAATCGATTAATCACGTCTATAAAAGTATATGTGTGTATATATAACTATATTTACATTATACATACATAAGTGTATGTGCATGTCTGTGTATATATATATATATATATATATATATATATATATATATATATATATATATATATATGTATATTCATATTTTAAATTTATTTATTTTACTTATTTAGTATTTTATTACAGATTGGTTCATTTTTACATTTTAAATTGTATTTTATTTATTATTTTATTTTTTAAATTAGTTTACATATTAGTTTTATTTACATATATCTACAGAAATTTAAGATAAGATTATTGTTTACATATAATTTATTTTGTAATTATATGATTATATATTGTATATTATATGTACATATAATATAGTCTGTGTGTGTGTGTGTGTGTAAATGTGCTGTCAAATCGATTAATCGTGATTAATCGCATCTAACAAAAGTTTGCGTTTATACTGTATAATATATATGTGTGTGTGTGTATATATACATAATTATAATAAATGAAATTCATATCATTGACATTATATATAGTGTTAATTTACAAATTATGTTTTCATTTTTTCATTTTTTTTTAATGTTTTTTCCATATCTCAGGAGACGTAGACTTGATATGTTTCATGTAGATATTTACTTATTCTAGGAGAGATATTTAAAACTTTTTGTAGTAAAAAAAGATGATAGCCTTTTTGAGATCTCATCTCTCTAGAGAAGAAGTGACATTGCTAGGAGAAGCAGAACACTCTCCATCTGCTCTCAATTCAATCTCATAGCTGTCCAGGAGAAGCAGTAGAGACACGGACGAGATCTCATTTGTGCTTCTTCTTTCCTTTGACCAGACACAAGTCCGATCCCTCACTGATTCGCTCAACGTAATGAATGTTTCTGTTTCAGGAACTAAAAAGGCCTGAATGGACAAGTCACAATAGCAGGAAATGAAACTATTGTGCACGTAAGGCGCCATAGTACGCTTTCTACCCATAATTCTTTCCCTCCTCCTCTTCAGGTTAGTCATTTGAAGAGGCGCAGGTGCTGTGCTGAGGGTCAAGGCGCTGATTCAATCTCAGCCCTCGAGAGAGAGAGAAGATGAGTGTGAGGAAACAGACAGGGAGAGCAAACGCTGCAGATGAAAAAGAGGTGGGAGGCTCACATCTCGCAGGTGGAGAGCCGAAGACGGACAGACTGACAGGAAGACAGCCACCAGAAGGTGTTTATTTGGTTGCTAGAAGATGGTCGATATTCCCTTAGGACTCAAACTTTGTAAATAGCCCACTCCAGGGAAAGAAAGAGAAGGAGAAGATATGGGATCCATAGGGAAGCCATGTATTTCAGCATATAGCACCCCGTCTCACACATGCAACACACTTATAATGAAGCTAAGATTGGATTTATGGTAGTCCATACTTTATCTCACACATGCAGTATATAGGTGAGCAGACATCCATTCACACATACACCGTTGTGGACATTACTGACCTGCGACCCACTGATGTCTCTCTTTTTCTCCATCTCTTTCTGATGGTTCCAGGAGAAAGAACCCGCTGCGTGAACAGGCGGTATTACCATACAAATCAGCGAAGCATTTTCTCCACGTCTGCGCCACACGCACACAAACACACACTGATTTCAGATTCAAACATCAGATGCAAACTCCATTCTGTTCTCCTGTAACTATGAAGTTTGTATCATGATTATCACCACACATAGACAGGGCATCACTGATGCGCACATAATACACAACCACACCAGAGACTGACGGATAGATTGAGAGAGAGCGATCATGTCTGCAGTAACGCAGGGTTTGTTGCCAGGACATTATGAGAACGAATCAAATTTGATTTTTGTTCCAGCAAAACTGTCATAATCTCAGAGTGTCATGTGTAGTTGCCAGTGCCAGGGAGTGGCTGTGTGTTTGCTAAGGTGTTTGAAATACATATGTGTGTGTGTGTGTGTATGTATGTATATATAGATAGAGAGAGAGAGAGAGAGAGAGAGAGAGAGAGAGAGAGAGAGAGAGAGAGAGAGAGAGAGAGAGAGAGAGGAGAGAGAGAGAGAGAAGAGAGAGAGAGAGAGAGAGAGAGAGAGAGAGAGAGAGAGAGAGAGAGAGAGAGAGAGAGGAGAGAGGAGAGAGAGAGAGAGAGAGAGAGAGAGAGAGAGAATATATATGTGTACCAGTCAAAAGTTTCTTATTTAATGTTTTTTCTTTATTGTTTATAACATTGTATATTAATACTGAAGACATTGAAATAATGACAGAACAAATATGGAATTATGTAGTCAACAAAAACATGTTAAATAACCCAGAATATGTTTTATATTTTCAATTCTTCTAAGACCCCATTCAGACTGCAGGCAAAAGTGGCCCAAATCCTTGTGTCCCTTCTTCAGAAGTAGTGTGAACACTCAAATCTGGCACAGATCTGATTTTTTTCTCAAATCAGATTTAGACCACTTCCATATGTGGTCCTGAATCAGACCCAGGTCTGACATTTTTCAATGCGGCCGTAGTGTGAATAACCAAGGCGGATTTGATGCGACTTTTACGTCAATCTACATCGATATTTGTCACAAATTATGCGCCGGCGTGTTAGCCCTAGACACAGACAGTAAAATTAAAAACTTGACTATTCACATCACATTCCCACCACTCCTGGCTCCGTCTCCGCATCCACACAGACCTCTGTAGGGAATTTGCAGCCATAACCCCGCAAAAGGCCAAAATAGCCAATTTTGCTCTCTTTCTCTTCATTCTTCTCCTCCTCAGCACCTGCTCATTTATGTTACAGCTGCCATTACACAAACATTTTGAAATAAAAGCGAAAATGCTTACTTCACTCCATAAACCCCCCAACTTTAGTGCAACAGCATGCTGCGTCTGATGTCAGTGTTATTGTTCTTTTGCGCATGCGGGTCAGTTGGAAACCGCATACAGTTCACACTGAAATCTGATATAGGCCACATTTTAAAAGGTAATGTGAACAGCCACACAAAAAAAATCAGATCTGAACAAAAAATCTAAATTGAGCATTAAGACTTGCGGTGTGAACTAAGTAGCCACCTTTTGCTTTGAGGACAGCTTTGCACACTCATGGCATTCTCATGAGATATTCACCTGGAATGGTTTCTCAATCTTGAATGAGTTCCCAAAGGTGTTGAGTACTTGTTGGCTGCTTTGCCTTCACTCTCTGGTCCAACTCATCCCAAACCATCTCAATTGGTTTAGATCAGGTCATTGTGGAGGGCATGTCATCTGATGCACTCCATCACTCTCCTTCTGGGACAAATAGCTCTTACATAACCTAGAGGTGTGTTTATGGTCATTGTCCTCTTGGACAATAAATGATGGGCCCATGATCATGAAGTGGAAACCAGATGGGATGAAATGTTGCTGCATAATTCTGTGGTATCCTGTCATGATTCTAGTCTGTGTTCCCGTCTTATTCCATGTTTAGCAGCTCCCCGTTATTTTTAATGTTTATTAGTCTCCCCAGGTGTTTCCTATTTGCCACACCCTCTTGTTATCTCGTTTAGCCTGTCTGCCTCTGTATTTAAGCCCTGGGTCTAGTTTCAGTCTTGGTCAGTTCTTATTGTTGTAACGTTGCTTGTTCCTGAGTCCTGAGTCCTGAGTCCTGAGTCCTGAGTCCTGAGTCCTGTGTCCTGAGTCCTGAGCCTTGCGTCTGAGTCTTGAGTCCTGAGCCTTGCGTCTGATGCCTAGTTCACACTACATGATTTTAAGCCCGATTTGAGCCCGATTTGCAAATCGTTGAGCTCCCCGACAGGTCGGGTGTTATCGCGTGCAAATCTCGGGTGATTAGCGCGCGATGAACGCTCGCCAATCTGTTAGTATGAAAGAGCCAACAACGCATCAAAGACGCTCACAGACGCCTCGCAGACGCGTCGCCGAGCCCAGAAAAATATCTAGCATGCTAGATATCCAGAGCTGTCGCGCGACTCAACCTCACGTGATATCATGAGCTACAGCCAATCAGAGCAACTAGAGATTAAACATACACGTATGTGTAGACATAAAAATATAATTACGGATGCTTTTCGGAAGTATATCCCTGTTAGTAATCATAGGTTTCACTAAAATACTTTTAGGAAAAAGGAAAGTTAACTGTAGCCTATTGCAGATGTCCACAATGTTGATGTTCTGTGTGTTCTTTTTTAATATGAAGTTGTTGAGTGAGTGTATATATTTTCTCAGAGCAAATCATCGCGCAAACAGTTTGCAACTCTGACGTCCTGCCTGACGTCCATATTCGCGTGTTGTGTTCTTCTTCCCTGGGTATTGGTGCGCATGCTGTTTCGCGTCTTTTTCGGTTCATTTTATCACATGATTTTTCGTGAGAAAACGTGGTTTGTGGACAAGATAGAATCGTTGGGTGACAGAGTTGTTGTCAACTCGTGTAGTGCGTTACCTCCTGTTGCGGATCAATCACGTTGTGTCGTGTGGTGTGAACAGCTCAACAACTTGAACAGTCCTGATTTCACAGAGAGCAAGTCATGTAGTGTGAACCGCACAGTTCAGCCCGACGTTTTAAATCATGTAGTGTGAACTAGGCATGAGTCTTGAGTCTTGAGTCTTGAGTCTTGAGTCTTGCGTCTTGCGTCTTGCGTCTTGCGTCTTGAGTCTTGAGTCTTGCATCTGAGTCTTGAGTCCTGAGCCTTGCGTCTGAAGCCAAGTTCACACTACATGATTTTAAGCCCGATTTAAGCCCGATTTGCAAATCGTTGAGCTCGCCGACAGGTCAGGGTGTTATCGCGTGCAAATCGCGGGGGATTAGCGGACGATGAACGCTCGCCAATCTTTTGTATGAAAGAGCCAACAACGCATCAAAGATGCTCGCAGACACCTCGCAGACGCGTCGCCAAGCCCAGAAAAATATCTAGCGTGTTAGATATCCAGAGCTGTCGCGCGACTCAATCTCAGTGATGTCATGAGCTAGAGCCAATCAGAGCAAGGCATGGGTTGAGGTCACCGGGTAAATACCATGGTAAATACTGGTAAATACGCGAAATGCGCGATTTTCAAACAAACACGACCAAGACGAGTTTACAGAAAGATGAGCAACATGTCGTCAAGAAAGCAATGGACAGCAAATTTTAGGAGCAAAATTTAATCGAACTGTGGCAGGAGCATGAATGCCTTTATGATATTAGACATGAGATGTGAGAAAGAGAAAAGGTGGACGGAAATTACAAACACCCAGGTGAGCAAAATGTTATAGGTTGAAATGTACATTAAATCTTACTGTAATTCTGTTTATTGTCATTTCCGGTTCGTTTTATCGCGTGATTTTTCGTGACAAAATGTGGTTTGTAGACGAGATAGAATCGTTGGGTGACAGAGTTGTTGTCAACTCCTGTAGTGCGTTACCTCCTGTTGCGGATCAATCACGTTGTGTCGTGTGGTGTGAACAGCTCAACAACTTGAACACTCCTGATTTCACAGAGAGCAAGTCATGTAGTGTGAACTGCACAGTTCAGCCCAACGTTTTAAAATCATGTAGTGTGAACAAGGCTTGAGTCTGAGTCTTGAGTCCTGAGCCTTGCGTCTGATTCTGAGTCTTGAGTCCTGAGCCTTGCGTCTGAGTCTTGAGTCTTGAGTCTTGAGTCTTGAGTCTTGCGTCTTGCGTCTTGAGTCTTGAGTCTTGCGTCTTGAGTCTTGCGTCTGAGTCTGAGTCTTGAGTCCTGAGCCTTGCGTCTGAGTCTTGAGTCCTGAGCCTTGCGTCTGAGTCTTGAGTCTTGAGTCTTGCGTCTTGAGTCCTGAGCCTTGCGTCTGAGTCTTGCGTCTTGCGTCTTGAGTCTTGCGTCTTGCGTCTTGCGTCTTGAGTCTTGCGTCTTGCGTCTTGCGTCTTGAGTCTTGCGTCTTGAGTCTTGAGTCTTGAGTCCTGAGCCTTGCGTCTTGAGTCTTGAGTCTTGCGTCTTGAGTCTTGAGTCTTGAGTCTTGCGTCTTGCGTCTTGAGTCTTGAGTCTTGCGTCTTGCGTCTTGCGTCTTGAGTCTTGCGTCTTGAGTCCTGACCCTTGCGTCTGAGTCTTGAGTCTTGAGTCTTGAGTCTTGCGTCTTGAGTCCTGAGCCTTGCGTCTGAGTCTTGAGTCTTGAGTCTTGCGTCTTGAGTCCTGAGCCTTGCGTCTGAGTCTTGAGTCCTGAGCCTTGCGTCTGAGTCTGAGTCTTGAGTCTGAGTCTGAGGGGGCTTTCACACTAGGGCTGTGCTCAGAATATCGATACAACGATACATCGTCATGAACTCCTGGCGATGCGCGTATCAATACAGCAGCTGCTGCATCGATACTGCTGTGCTTTTGAATGTAGCCAATTCAGGGCTTGAATTTTGGCGTGTGTATTGCGCATAATTTTAATCATTCCCGCAGCTCTCCCACTTATGCGGCAAATCAGTAGTTTTAAAACATTCTGCAAGACGCAATTTCACAAACAGCTTGAGTTCAGTGGTGCTGCGTCTTCTCTCTCTCGTCTCTCAAAACGGGCTGCTAAGGCAAGCGTCAGCGCTGCAGCCGGTGAAACTACACAGTCGCGTTTAGGAGTCGGGACATAACGGAATATTCACTTCCATAATCGGGCCAGCATTGCATCGTGACTAAAGTTTACCATTCTTTTAAGTCTTAACAGTTTAAACATACAAACGATTTTAAACTATTCAGTACTTGCGGGCTCTCTGAGAGTTGGTATTCTCTGCGTGCACATAGACTAGAGTACAGCCGCCTCACATACAGCTCGCGAGTATCCTCTAAACACAGTTGGTTATGTCTTAAATAAGCATAAACGTTTTTAACAGAAACGGCAATTCGCGGTTGTATGATGAAGTTAAGCGAGATATTCTGCTGTCACTCTCTTAACCCTGAGCATGTCAATCAATTGTTGTTTCTGCATAAAAATCTGAAAATGTAATCATTTAAAAATGATTTCAACATAGAAGAAATGACTTTGTTTGGTGCACATTTCAACATTTAAGTCCAAATAGTTAAATACTAGTTGTGTTTCTAGATTTAAGTTGTTACCATTTTTGCTTTTATGGAATGTTTTAAGTTTTGTTTAGTCATTGAGCAGTAAATGCTTCAGTGTCACTATAGTTGTCATTTCAGTTATTGAGGCAGACTTTAAAAGCAGAAGGAAGAGCCATTCTAAGCATTTTTATTTATTTAATTCATTGTTTTTTTTAATGAAAAAAACTAAATTGTTTTTCAGTTATCACAACTTTTATAACACTGTTACTAAACTCAGTTCAAAAGAAATTTAAATTCCAAATTGATCCATATCGTGATACGTATCGTATCGTGGCTTTAGTATCGTGATGCGTATCGTATCGTGACATTGTTGGTGATACACAGCCCTATTTCACACTGGCAGTTTAGTTCGAAACGGGGCACGGTTCGCATGAAAAATCGCTAATGTGAGCGCTGTCATGCGAACCCGGATGCGCACTGGGGTACCGAACCCGAGACTACCTGGAGGAGGTGGTCTGAGTTGGGTTGCTCCCGAACCGTACCGTGGTTCGCGTGAATGTGAAAGCAACATGGACTCGGGTGCGCACTTGTTCAAGAAGTAAAGTAACCTGCGCATGCGTTCTAGCTTATTGTGATGTATTCAGTTAAAAAAAAAACACTTGTAAGTAGCCATGCCGGTTAAGTTTGGTTCGTGACAGTAGCCATGCTGGTTAAGTTTGGTTCGTGACAGTAGCCATGCTGGTTAAGTTTGGTTCGTGACAGTAGCCATGCCGGTTAAGTTTGGTTCGTGACAGTAGCCATGCCGGTTAAGTTTGGTTCGTGACAGTAGCCATGCTGGTTAAGTTTGGTTCATGACAGTAGCCATGCTGGTTAAGTTTGGTTTGTGACAGTAGCCATGCCGGTTAAGTTTGGTTCGTGACAGTAGCCATGCCGGTTAAGTTTGGTTCGTGACAGTAACCATGCTGGTTAAATTTGGTTCGTGACAGTAGCCATGCCGGTTAAGTTTGGTTCGTGACAGTAGCCATGCTGGTTAAGTTTGGTTCGTGACAGTAGCCATGCCGGTTAAGTTTGGTTCGTGACAGTAGCCATGCCGGTTAAGTTTGGTTCGTGACAGTAGCCATGCCGGTTAAGTTTGGTTCGTGACAGTAGCCATGCCGGTTAAGTTTGGTTCGTGACAGTAGCCATGCCGGTTAAGTTTGGTTCGTGACAGTAGCCATGCTGGTTAAGTTTGGTTCGTGACAGTAGCCATGCTGGTTAAGTTTGGTTCGTGACAGTAGCCATGCCGGTTAAGTTTGGTTTGTGACAGTAGCCATGCTGGTTAAGTTTGGTTCGTGACAGTAGCCATGCTGGTTAAGTTTGGTTCGTGACAGTAGCCATGCTGGTTAAGTTTGGTTCGTGACAGTAGCCATGCTGGTTAAGTTTGGTTCGTGACAGTAGCCATGCCGGTTAAGTTTGGTTCGTGACAGTAGCCATGCTGGTTAAGTTTGGTTCGTGACAGTAGCCATGCTGGTTAAGTTTGGTTCGTGACAGTAGCCATGCCGGTTAAGTTTGGTTCGTGACAGTAGCCATGCCGGTTAAGTTTGGTTCGTGACAGTAGCCATGCTGGTTAAGTTTGGTTCGTGACAGTAGCCATGCCGGTTAAGTTTGGTTTGTGACAGTAGCCATGCTGGTTAAGTTTGGTTCGTGACAGTAGCCATGCTGGTTAAGTTTGGTTCGTGACAGTAGCCATGCTGGTTAAGTTTGGTTCGTGACAGTAGCCATGCTGGTTAAGTTTGGTTCGTGACAGTAGCCATGCTGGTTAAGTTTGGTTTGTGACAGTAGCCATGCTGGTTAAGTTTGGTCTCAGTTTTGAATTAAGTCACCAGCAAACCTTCACACCACCTCCTCTATGCTTCACAGTGGGAAGCACACATTCAGGAACCATCCGTTCACACTCTACGTCTAACAAAGACACAGTGGTTAAAACCAAAAATGATTTAAAGTCCATTCCTTGTGTTTCTTGGCCCAAGCAAGTCTCTTCTGCTTGTTGCTCTTTCGAAGTAATAGTTTTTTGCTGCAATTCGACCATGAAGGCCTGACTCTGAACAGTGGCTGTTGAAATATTGTTTGTCTGCCACTCCGATTACGCATTTATGTGGGCTGTAATCTGAGGTGCTGTAAATTGCTGGTTTTGCGGCTGGTATTTCTAATAAACGTATCCTCTGTAGCAGAAGCAGCTCTTGGTCTTCCTTTCCTGGACGGTCCTCATGAGAACCAGTTTCATCATAGCGTTTGATGGTTTTGGCGACTGCACCTGGGGATACATTCAAAGTTCTTGAGATTTTTTGGATTGACTGATCTTTATTTCTTGAAGTAATGATGGACTTATCTTTTCTCTTTACTTCATTTAAGTGTTTCTTGCCATAATATGGATTTGTACAGTAGTTTTAGTAGCACTAATAGGGCTTTTGACTCTGTACCCACCCTTCCTTGTGTGTAACATAATTAATTTCACCTTTAATATTATATTATAGTACCAACTATATTACTATAATGTGACCTCCTGTATAGTTTACAGCATTAGTTGAGAGATTTTATTTCCTTGAGAAAATATGGCATGTATTGTACCTGATATAAAATAATCAATATCAGAATCGAGTCGCAAGCTTGTGAATCGAAATCGAATCGTAAAATTTGTGTCAATACCCAAAATCTTACCGCTTACAAAAGTAAGAGGAACCTCTCCTCAACAAGCTGCACAATTTAATTTAATAAGTTTTATTTTTAATACAATTTAATACAATTTTGGTTTCATGACAAACACTGTTGTAATCTCTTCTAAAACTCTAGGGTCTTTTATTTCCCCCAACACCGCTAAAGAAAGAACCGAATGACCTATAGCTGAGACACAAAAATTAATGACAAAATCGAGACATTCATTAAAGGCCGGGGAAGATGGAGGGAATGGGGAAATAAAAACAAACAAGACATCTGTCTGTCGCGCTCATTGTTTGCTGTGTCCAGTTTCTCACAGGTCGCGATGCCCCTTTTCGCAGCAGATGGGAGACACAGGGAGCGAGAGGAAGGAAGAAGAACAAGAAATGAAAACAGGAGGGAAGATTTATATCAGAACCCCACTGTTAGGATTCTCCATCATTGCCACAGCGACTGGCTACCTGGCAACGGGATACACAATGGCGCGGTTTCCAGGCGACAGCGTGGTGGACTGTCTGGCTGAAGACGGACAGGAGTGCTTCAGACGACAGTAAAGGTGTGTGTGTGTGTGTGTGTGTGTGTGTGTGTGTGTGTGTGTGGTGTGTGTGTGTGTGAGAGAGAGAGATCAGTTTATTGACTTTATTAAACTCTCAATATATCCATTCATGAGACTGATATTATTATTGACACACACACACGGACAAACAGAGTCTCATTCTCTCTCCACACACACTCTGACACAATGTAGTTTACGTTCCATAGCGCTTTATTGGCATAACTGTCAAAATACAAAATGCCATAGAAAGGCGGAGTGTAATTAATGAACATGCACACAAACACACGGTGTGTTTAATGTTGGCTGACAGGTGGATCTATTGCTGTTGTCAGTGAAGTTCTTCACAGACGTACAGGCTTGATTAAAGGCCTTGAGCTGTAGAACAGCACAAACCGAGAACAAACACAGCTATATACACATGGACATCTGTGTTTTATATATGTAATATGAGCCAAATGTGTGTGTGTGGGGGTGTCAGTCAATGCTCACATAATGGTTTTAATGCAGCGAAGTACCCTGCAGAACTAAAAGGCTTTACAGTATATTAATAAGTTCACACACACACACACACACACACACACACACGTTGGTGCAACAGCATTATGAGGACTCTCCATAGGCGTAATGGTTTTTATACTGGACAAACTGTAGATTCTGTCCCCCTACACTGCCCCTATCCCTAAACCTACCCATCACAGGAGACATGCTGCATTTTACATTTTTTAATAAAACATTGTTTTTTATGTTTTTTAAGCCATTTGATTTATGAGGACTTTTGAAATGTCCTCATAAACCACCCATACGTTGTAATACCAGTGTAATACACATGTCATTATACAAATTTGTGTCCTCATAAATCACATAAACCAACTCACACACACACACACACACACACACACACACACACACACACACACACACACACACACACACACACACACACACACACACACACACACACTTCATATGCTCTATAGAGGATATGCATATGATGTCACTTCGGTGACGCACACTGAGTGGCAAAAGACTGAGTGGCAGTGTTGGTGTTCAGCTTGAATGCAGCGAAAAACGTACAAAAAAAGCTGTGCGAACGACTGTACAAATAGATTCAACAAGAAATCTGAGCTATCTTTTACCGACTGCCGAAAGCTAGAGAAAATGAGAAGCAAATGAGTCGCTGACAAAAAGTCCAACTGCCTTTACTTTAAGAAGATCATATTTAGTTTTACACCCGTTTTCACAGTTTCCTCTATTAAATCCAGTCCTGTTGCAGGATGTTTTGCCACTCAGGAACTTTTTCCGGTGGGAAAGTGATGTCAATGCTCTGTAATAGTTTTTGTTTGTCTCTATACTTGCCTCAGGTCATTTGAATATTGTCCAAACAGACATAGGAAAGAAAAGCCATCTCTTTAATATCTTGATTGTTTCTCCTGCACACCAAAGAGATGAATTAAAGAAAATTGAGACTTACCGAGACTTAAAAAGACCCAGAATTTCAGATGTGGCTCCTCTGGTTTCAGAAATATTAAATATGTCTGTGTGTTCAGGTTTGCCAAGATACTTACTGTAAATCTGCTATTAAAAAATCAGAAATATGAATATGACCTTCTTCCAATATGATATATTCCTCCTAGATTGATGCTTTGGATTGATGTTAAAGCTCAATATCCTTTTTTTCTCCCTTCTTTTTTGGTTGAATTTTTGGAGAAACATCTGAGATGAAGTTGATACCTAAATCTATTGAGCTATGAAAGGCCGAAGTCTGAGCATTTAGTTTTTCTACTACTTGGGAACACTTTTGATGGTCCACTTTAGACTATAAGTAATGTTGTACCTACATGTCAACTAACTCTCATTAGAGTAGTAGATCGTCCGCAACATCTGATAACACTTTATTTTGATTATCCTCAACAGACATGCTACTGACTATAAAGATCTTTGCAACTACATGTACATGTCAACTTATTCTGGAACTAATTAATGTTTGTTGGAACTATATGGTTTAAGGAAACAGACTCGTTGAACTATGCTGATAACTATGGAACTTCACAATCAGAATTAGCTTTATTATTTATACAAAACAAACAAGGAATTTGTTTAGGTTTTCCAAAGTTAGCCACTCACTTTGACATTTATACCATTGAGAAAAATATATATTTTTAACATTATCTCATAATTTGGCAGGAGGTTTATTAGGCTGCTATCACTTTAAGACCTTACACACGGATCTATAATACCATTACACATGCGTTTTCTTTCTCAACTGTTTACGTTCACCTAAAGCGTAACTGACTGTGAACTTGAATACTTGCCAAGCCCGGCATTTTGACTTTGTTTTGTGTGTATTTGACTGTTTAAAGTAACACTATGTAGTTTTCCAACCTTCATAATATATTTCCAAGACCCTTGTGATGATACATCTTCTTAAAATAAGTTAAATGACTCGTCTGCCATAACCTGACGGGGTCTGTATCGCTTTTACTGGCACTATGTAACTTCGGGTTTCGGGTAGGAACCCATGCACAAAAAGAACTACAAAATTCGACTGCTTTACGTCAAGCGCTACAATAGTCATTATTTCGTTTTTCTTCGTTTCTGATGTCGCAATACATCATCCTTTCATGAAATCATGTAACATACTCTACCTTGTCTGTGGACATCGTTCATTCTAAAGCCGGTGCTGGATAAACAGCGAGCATGGTGCGACGGTAGGCTAAATTATTTACGACAGCGGTAATGGACAATTTCGTTTCCAACCAGTAGGGCGACCGAAGAGGAAAAGTTACTTGGTGTTGCTTTAAGCGCAACAAGTAGCAAAAACTAACTTAATTTAGAACAGAGTTGCGGCTTTATTTGCGCCACTTTGGGTGTGAGCAGTGCACAAAATCTGCGGGAATGAGTAAAATTATGCACAATCCCACTCCGAAATTCAAGCCCTGTAACTGTGCGTAGGAGTGAGTGAAGAGAGGCGGGTTTGTGTGTAACTCGCTGTCGGAGAGATGAGAGAGAGAGTAAGCGAGCTGGTATCTTGTATCTATTCTGCGGAAAATGAGTATTAGAAGTATTTCAGATATTTCAGTATCGATATTGAAAAATCCATATTTTTGACAACACTACATTGCACTTAGTTTATTTTTTTCAGATGCCTTTTTAAGAGACTACAATAGAAAAAAGTATATATTATAGGCTATATAAAATGCAACCCCAAAGTGGCTAGTAGGAGTACACACAACTGCTGAAATACACACACATTTGGTGTTACTGTCAAGCCCATTTAAATAAGAAAGATTAAGAAAAATAAGAATAAAAAGAATAAAAATTGGCTAACAATGCTTTCAGGAAACGCACCCCAGGTAGATCTTCAGAAACAGGATTGTGCACCTCTGGTCTATAACAGGTTATAGTGGGTTTGTAAATATTAAATATCGTATACTTCGCTCATATGTCATTGAGTGTGCGAGACTTATTATCAAATATATATATACCTTATTATCAAAGTGTGAGATAGTGAAGCGGGTCATGACCGGAGACAAAGAGGAAATTAAAACACTGAGGTACATATGAAGAGATGAAAGGGAGAACATGGAGAAAGATGATTAATTTCCATTTCTCTCTCTCTCTCTCTCATGTTCTTTTTCTCCAACTCGCTTTATTCTGTTTCAAAAGGCGGAAAGCAAAAGAGAGAAATTGAACGAAGCCTCTCCTCCACTTATAAACACGCAGGGCTGCAAGCCGTTTCCAGGACAACATGTCTCACACATGTGGAGAGATGGAGGGAGGAGGGAGAGATGAAGAAGGGCAAATAGGGAGTGAAGGAAACAGCAAGTTCTCTTCTCCGCTTTCTATCGAGGGGTTTTCCCGCTTGTTTGCGTGCGTCTGTGAGATGTGTGTTTGTATAGCGTCTTCACTCTGTTTGTCTCGGTGTCAAGCCACACATGACATTTAGTTTCCCAAATTTTCATCAGTACTCTCTCCGTCTGTAAACATCCTGGGCTAGTCGCATTTCTTTCCAACCACAACAGTTTCCATGCACTGTTTCTTCATAAACACCTGTATGAATGTGCTGTGTGTTCATATTCCTTGCAAAGACAGCCCAGCCCTTTTTCATTGCTTTAGTAATAATATTGCGTTAATGATTCATAAGCGCCATAGATTATCATTAATATCGATTGTTGGTGGAACATTATGCTGTATTTCAAACACGTCATGTCTCCTGATAAATAACATCTCAAGCGACTAGTTATGACTGTAATGTGGTTATTATGCTAATATTTACAGCTTTTAATAGAAACATTTATTTGAGATAGTCTTTCATAAATCAAAAAGCACTTTGTCAACACACATTTTCATAAGTACTTTCGTTGAAGAGATTAACACTGCGTTGAATATGTGACCCTGGACCACAAAACGTCTCAGGTTACTATTGTAACCATAGTTCCCTGAGAAACAGGGAACGAGACGATGCGTCGAACGACACGGTGGGAACGCCTCTTGCGTGATTGCGTCTGAAGCATCTATGCCAACTAGTCCAATGGAATGAGAGAATGAGCGTCACGGGCGGGTGACGTCATGAACCAGGAAAGGATAAGAGCACTTCCGCTGCTCGCCGGCATTTAGCTTCGACAGTTGCCGAAGCAAGCCGATCGCAGGGACGCAGGAAGTATGGCAGGGGGACGCATCGTCTCGTTCCCTGTTTCTCAGGGAACTATGGTTACAATAGTAACCTGAGACGTTCCCTTTATCGAAAAAGGGAACTTCGAGATGCGTCGAACGACACGGTGGGAACGAGAATACCCAACCCGCCATAATTACAAGTACCTGAGTGTCAGTCTGTTGATCTAAGCACTCAGCACCTGAGAACCTGGGGCAGCATCCAGGTCCAAACTGTAAAATCTCACGAATGTGAGCGGAGAGGACCAGCCCGCCGCATCACAAACATCTTGAAGAGATACCCCCTGCAATATGGCTTTAGAAGCCGCCATACTCCTGGTCGAGTAAGCTCGGACCACCAAAGGACAAGGCTGGCCCGAGTACTCGTATGCCAGTGAAATAGCCTCGACTATCCACTTACTGACTGTCTTTTTGGAAGCAGGAAGACCTTTCTTAGGTGATCCAAAGCAAATCAGTAATTGGTCGGACTTCCTGATTGAGGATGTCCGACGTACATACGTGTCCAATGCTCGCACTGGACACAAGAGGTGCAGTCTTTCCTGGTCCGCAGTTGCAAAAGGAGGACAGAAAGCCTGCAGCACAATAGGCCTCGGAGTCAAGGTTGGAACCTTAGGGACGTATCCCTGTTTTGGATATAGGAACGCCTTGACCATTCCCGGTGCAAATTCAAGGCAGGTGGGGGAGACCGAAAGAGCCTGAAGGTCACCAACTCTCTTTAGGGACGAAATAGCTAGCAGAAAGAAGTCTTGAAAGTAAGGAACTTTTCTGAGACCGAATCTAAGGGCTCGAATGGAGCCCTAGACAGGCCTACTAGAACTACAGTCAAATCCCAAGCTGGCACCTTAGTGCGAATTGCAGGCCTCAGCCTCAAAGTGCCACGAAGGAAACGTGTAATCAGGGGTCTCGACCCAAAGATATACCTCCCACCATGGTATGGTAAGCCGCAATGGCTGCCACGTAAACTTTTAGTGTGGAAGGACATAGACCTGACACAAAGCGCTCCTGCAGGAACTCGATTACTGTGTTGACAGAACAATTAACCGGATCCCACTGATGTCGGTGACACCATAAGGAGAAAACTCTCCATTTAAGCGCATACAGTTTCCTCGTAGCTGGAGCTCTGGAGCTTAGGATGGTCTCAACAGCCTCAGCTGAAAGACCACTATCTATAAGTTGGGCCCCCTCAGAGGCCAAACCCAAAGATTCCACATGTCTGGTCGAGGGTGAAATATTGTGCCCCCGGCCTGAGACAGAAGGTCCCTCCTCAAAGGGATCTCCAATGGAGGCCCGTCTAGCAGAAGGATCAGGTCCGCAAACCAGATCCGACTTGGCCAGCGTGGTGCTACTAGCAGTAGGCTTATTCCATACCGACGGACCCTCTCCAGAACTCCTGGGAGCAGAGCAACAGGGGGAAAGGCGTACAGACGTAGCCTCGGCCACGTCTGCACCATGGCGTCCAGCCCCAGGGGGGCTGGGTGCGACAGAGAATACCAGAGAGGACAGTGCGTCGTGTTCTGAGACGCGAACAGATCCACCTCTGCCTGACCATATGCCTCCCAGATTTTCTCCACCGCCTCGGGGTGGAGACTCCAATCCCCTGGCCTCAGCTCCTGCCTCGACAGGATGTCTGCTCCTATATTCTGGTCCCCAGGAATATACACTGCCCTCAGAGAGAGTACCTTCCCCAGAGACCACAGGAGGATCTGGTGCGCCAGTTTGCAAAGCGGACGCGAGCGCAGACCCCCCTGGCGGTTCAGATAAGAGACCACTGATGTGTTGTCTGTTCGAACGAGCACATGATGGCCTCTTAGGTCCGGAAGGAAATGTCTCAACGCATTGAAGACGGCCATCATCTCCAGGCAATTTATGTGCCAAGAAAGATGATGGCTTTTCCACAGACCCTGAACCGAGCGGCCTTCCATTACCGCTCCCCAGCCGGTGAGAGAAGCATCTGTCGAGATCACAACTCGATGGCAAAGAGCTCCCAACACCGGACCCTGGGTTAAGAACCAGAATTTACATATAACTAAGGCACGAAAGCATCGCCGCGTGCCTTGATATGCAAAGTGGGTTTCCCCTCGGGGAGAACCTTCTGGTCCTGAGCCAGCACTGTAAAGGTCTCATGTACAGCATGCCAAAAGGAATTCCGTTGGACGCTGCTGCCAGTAGACCCAACAGTCTCTCGAACTGTTTTACAGTGCGTGACTGGCCTAGCCTCAGCTCTTCTGTGGCTGTTAGGATAATAAATCCCATACCACACCAAGGAAAGTGGTTCTCTGTACTGGAGAAAGTACACTCTTCTTGGCATTGAGCCTCAACCCCAACATCTCTATATGAGCGAGAACGACACCTCAGTGCCGAACCGCCAACTGCTCTGATTCCGCTAGAATCAGCCAGTCGATATAATTCAGAATGCATATGCCCTGAAGCCTGAGAGGGGCTAAAGCTGCATCCATGCATTTCGTGAATGTGCGGGGTGACAAAGCTAGGCCGAAAGGAAGAACCCGATATTGGTATTCTTTGCCCCTGAAAGAAAACCTCAGGAACTTCCTGTGCTGAGGGAGGATGGAGATATGGAAGTATGCATCCTTTAGATCTATCGTGACGAACCAGTCCTCGGATCTGATTTGGGTCACGATCTGTTTGAGGGTCAGCTAACTTGAACTTTAGTTTCTGAACTGACCGAATAAACAGGCGAAGATCTAAAAGGGACGCAACCCTCCATCCTTTTTTGGAACAATGAAATAATGGCTGTAAAAACCCGACTCTCTGACGGGTGAGTACACCTGTTCTATAGCTTCTTTGCTAACAGGGCCTTTTACTTCTTGTCCCATTACCAGAGCCTGCTCGGGATGCACCACTGTGGGCAGCACCCCGCTGTAATGAGGAGGACGAGAGCCAAACTGGATTCTGTAACCCTTCTCTACAAACTGCAGGACCCAATGAGAAATATTCGGCAGAAGCATCCACGCTGCCAGAAAATTTACTAAGGGAACCAGCCCCTCGAGGCTGGTCTCTGGTGTTACTGAGGGAGCCAAATCTGGAGCCTGAAACATAATGGCAGGAACTACCTGACCTGACTACTCAAAAGCCCCCCTCAGAGGGCGCGAAACCAATGCTGTACCGCAGCATAGCATCAGCGACTCGCTGGAGACCGCTGCGCCCTGAAGCACCGGAGGTGGCAGGGTTGGCAGGAGGGTCTCGCGAGGACCCCGAAATGGAACGGGCACCGTGAAATGAGGTGTACACCACTCTACTTCGGTCGGGGCTGTCCTCACAGGCCTGATGCCTAAGCATCAGGACCTTTTTTTTTTTTTTTTGAACCGAAGCTTTCTTCGCCTGAAGAACGGTCCTCAGATCCGGCTTAGGCTTAGGCGACTTCGGTTGAGAGGGTTGCGTCTGTCTCCAGTATCTACATGGAGGAACACGAGACGCAGCACTCTCTTTCTGTGCACATAATATGATGAACTCGACGGCTGGGGCTGCTCACGCCCAGCAGCCCCAGGGGGGCTGGACACAGCGAGGGAGAAACCCTATTATATATATATATTTTTTTTATATATATATATATATTTTATCACCTAACAACGACCGCATGGAATGCGTCGCCGAAGAGACCCGAAGGCTCAAATTTCGCTATATCCAGAACCCCAGCAGATCGGCCTGATAAGCCTGGAGCATTATAATATAGATTTCTATAAACATTCTCCAGCTGACCTGCTGCCGTATAAGCTTTACCCATAAAACCAAAGTAGTTCTGCTTAAACCTACGCGCTGCCTCGGCAAACGCGAGATCCCAGCCACAGAATCTTATTTTTGCAAAATACACTCGAAATCTAAGCGGTGCCTCGGCAAACGCGAGATCCGAGCTAGATTCTGATTACAACATTAAACCTACACGCTGCCTCGGCAAACGCGAGATTCTTTAGTATAGGCTTATGAGCAAAGCAGAGACTTAAATGATGATACTGGACCAGGTGAAAAAATAGCATTTTCCTATTTTTATTTCTGTTCAGCCTGGGGCATCATATCATAACCGTAATCTTTCAACCTTCTAATCTTGAATAAACATTTAACACGAGGGCTGAAAGTAGTGATAAATACGGTTTATTCCATAATTTAAATATTCAGTGTGTAAATCAGGGAAAAAAATGGAAGCCTCGTGGTGGAGATAATGTGATAGAAATAAGAAAACGCTCGTCAAGTTTCTTAGGACGAGCGTTCCTTTTTCTCAGCTGGCCATTAAATATTTAATTTACTAACAGCACGGGACAAAACCTCCACCAGTTCATCATATACTGGAAAAATAGATGGCGAATCTAATTCAACAGTGTGTGTGCTTGCTTTCACTTTCAATATTCTCAACACAAACCTCCTCGGAGGAAGAAATGAAGGAAAAAAGGGCTCTATCTCCCCGAGCGGAAGAAACCGCAGAGCGTGCTTCCAACACCGGGGAGATAGAGCTGGATCTTCCGGGCAAGGAAGAAGAAAAGGCCCTCGGACCGTTCTCCCACCCCTCCAAAAGATCCTTTTGCGATCCCCAGGAATGCATTCTCCGCGCCGCCTCGGCAAACGCGGGTCCTGCATCCCGTGAGAATCGCGAGCCTGCCACTATCATACAGAGTGACAGGCGAGAGCAGAGCATGCTAATCTGGTAGTTTCACTTTCACAATGTTAGCACTCAGCATGCTCTTACTCTCAAACAAAATGCCACAAAGCTGTGTGTGTCCCCACCCGTTTAAATAAACGCGGGCAGGGAGGAACACACTGTTTGTACATTTGTTTCGCCATAACGTTTCCGACAATATTGTAACAGACAACAATAAATAGACAGAGACAGTTTGACACAGATCGCTTGCTGAGGCAACAGAAGCTAAATGCCGGCGAGCAGCGGAAGTGCTCTTATCCTTTCCTGGTTCATGACGTCACCCGCCCGTGACGCTCATTCTCTCATTCCATTGGACTAGTTGGCATAGATGCTTCAGACGCAATCACGCAAGAGGCGTTCCCACCGTGTCGTTCGACGCATCTCGAAGTTCCCTTTTTCGATAAAGGGAACTAGTCACATGGGTCAATTTATACATCACATGAAAGCTGATTAAATAAGCTTTTCATTGATGTATGGTTTAGGATAGTACAATATTTGACCGAGATACAACTATTTGAAAATCTGGAATCTGAGGGTGCAAAAAAATCGAAACATTGAGAAAATCGCCTTTAAAGTTGTCCATTTATGTTTGTGATTGCGCTGCATTCACTCACAAAAATAAATGTTTTATATATTTATGTTAGAAAATGTACAAAATATCTTCATGTAACATTATCTTTACTTAATAGCCTAATGATTTTGGGCATAAAAGAAAAATCGATAATTTTGGCCCATATAATGTTGGCTATTGCCACAAATATACCCGTGCTACTTGTGACTGGTTTTGTGATCCAGGGTCACATATAGTCTAGAAGTTATATAGATTTGGGGTATATAGATTATTAAAGGGTTAGTTCACCATAAAATGAAAATCAAGTCATCATTAATTTACTTGTGCTAATGCAGTATGTCATTCAGTATGCAGTATGTCTTTCTTTTTTGGACCACAAAGAAGTTTTCTTTAAAGGGTACCTATTATGGCATTTAAAATGTTCCTAATATTGTTCTAGGAGTCCCCAACAACAGTTTTACGCGCATGCCATGACAAAAAACACTTTTGTTGTCTTATAATATGCATTTATTTTTACTTGATTTGCTCACCGACTCCCTAATGAATCGGTTAGCGAGTCATTTTTCCAAACCCCGCCCTTGCGTGACGCTAATCTGTGGTGATATGTTAGCTAGCTACCATAGCCCAAAGTTTAGTGGTTAAAGCACATTCAGTCTTTGTTTGCGTTAGCCCAACGCATAAACATATTGATAATGCAGTACTAAGAGGTAACGTTATAGCTATATTCTTTATGACAACTCCATTAACAACGACAAACACTTCACATATTTCAATACAACTGACGACCTATGCGCTGTGCGTACACAACACACACACATACTTATTGAGCAAAACATAAAAGCAACAATTAATATTAATAATACTTACAGTTTGTGATTCGGAGAAGGAAGCTGATCCAAATAAACTCGGTACTGAACCTTCAGTATCAGCCGGCTCACAAATCCATACTTATAGCATTTAGGTTTGTGAAGCAATCATCTTCAAAATGACGCAAACACAACAAGGTCCGGGCTATACTTGTGTGGTATAGTTGTATATATGAACTGTAGCCACTTAGTCTTCAAATGCTCCTCACTGGGTAGATGAAAAAAGTTTGCTTTTGCGTCGCACTTCAAAACAGCGTCTCGACATGATGTTAGTTTTCCCTGGCGTCTCCGACAGGGTTGCCAGGTCTGCACAACAAAACCAGCCCAATTGCTCATCAAAACTAACCCAATCACGGCCAAAAATAGTCAAATAGCGTTCCCGGGTGTTTCACCAATAACAATCATGTGCCAGTGCATAAAACAATCGCGTCAACCCGTGCACTACACAAACAACCCGCGGAAACAGTGCAGGCATACGGACCTGGCAACACTGGTCTCCGAACGCAATAATTGGGCGTGTCTTATTCAAATAACTTGTCAAGTTGACGTCAACTAGACAAAGGAAAAGCATCATTCGTCGAACGATTCATATCAGCGACTCAGAGTCGACTCTTACTTTTGAGAGACAATAACTTTGTATAGGTGGTTTGCAGTCACGTGATTGTGTTGACGCGCGAAATTCAGATGGAGGGCAGGAAGTGAAGAGCGCAATGGACGAGATGGAGGAAAGTCCGTACTGTACTACTTTTGAGGCTATTACAAGAGAAATATATAAACAGAAAATCGAAACATATGTTGGACATGATCCTTACGTTATGAAGAGGACCGATTTTCAACTGAATTGAGAGATTTGCCTGCCATCGAGGCGGTAGATATCAGCAACTACCTCGTCTTACAGACTTACTTTGACTTTACAAAGTTTGGAAACTGGTACGTTACACAAACAGCCACATAAGTGTATTTAAACACCTGAATTATGTAATTATAAGCCACATAAATAATGTATTAACTCACATTTGACGAAGTGATCACTGCACACACACACACGGGCATTTTCTCATTCGGCTCCTCCCGACCGCAGACGTAGGTTTGCAAGGCATTTTCCCCGGTGTTTTTCTGTCAATTTCTTGTATTTTTCCCCCTTATGAACAACAACTTTTGGCACACGATAAAAACTCCTCGTGGTTTGATCGATTTGAGCAACCATAAACGACGCAAAACATAGGCATTTTGAGTTTGTTATAGTGCTTCCTAAATATAGAAAATCACTTCCTGCCCTCCATCTGCATTTCGCGCCATGGCAACGCAGTGGCGTGACGTCACGTGAAAACAAGCTATACGGTGAACTTTCATGTTTAAAACTTTGCAGGATGTTTTCGTTCACTTAGATCTATGTTACACACTACATGAAGGGCAATTTTCAAAAATCCATAATAGGTACCCTTTAAAATAAAAATGTCCTGCTCGCACTCGTCCATATAATGGCAGTGAATAGAGACAAGCATCAGGCTTTTCAAAAAAAGATGCTAAAGTATTACAGAATGATCCCATGTTACATGTGCCGTATATTATAAGTTTTCTGGCAGTGTTATGACAGGGTTTGGTGAAAAACAAACTGAAATCCTGATCTTGGCTGTTGGTCTTCTGTGCACGACTGCATGTTCATGAGACTCATTAGAGCTTCAGTTCACTCCGACTCCACCAGGAAAAGTACACAAGATGTGAAAAATCAAGACTAAGAAAAACGCGATATGAAACAATCCATGAACCTTCTTCTCTGACGTGAATATATCCATTGTGTTCATCGCTAGAAGAAGAATCTGTCATCTGGAGTTCCAGTCCAGAGATATTAAACTCAGTGAAGAAAGCACACGGATACTTTTGGGGATTTCTAGACGTTGTATTTCATGTTGCGTTTCCATTAATCATGATTTCTCACAACACGTGTGCTTTTCCTGGCGGAGTCGGAGTGAACTGAAGCTCTAATGAGTCTCATGAACACAGTCGTGCACAGAAGATCAACAGCCAAGGTCAGGATTTTCGTTAAATAATAAATACAATTTCGGTTTGTTTTGTTTTGTTGTACAACACGTGTACCGCATGGGATCACTCTGTGATACTTTTGCTGATCTCCATTCACTGCCATTATATGGACGAGCGCGAGCGGGACATTTTTTTTTTTTTAATTCTCCTTTTATGATAAATAAAAGAAAGAAGGGCATGCAGCATTAGAACAACACCAGGGTGAGTAAATGATGACTTGATTTTCATTTTAGGGTGAACTAACCCTTACTAAAGTCCCCCTTTAGTCAATAATTTTATCCTTTAAAACTTATCTTTGATCCCCAAAATTACATATTTTAACTTTTTTTCCTCTAAAAAAATTATTCATGCCTTAAAATAGCTTGAATGTAACTCAACACTCTTGCCTCATTTAGTATACGTGGTTCTATGAATATGCAAATGAGCCCCGCCTCCACTCACTCACTCGCTCACTGACACACGTTGATCTGATTGGTCAAAAGGTCATTTGTGACGTCAGAAACACCAGCGATTTCAAACCGTGTTTTTGAGACTGTCTTTGTTTCACTGCAGTTTTAAAGAGAAAATACTCAGCAATGGTGTCGACTGGTGTTGAATTTGCACAGGGTTTGTCTTAAAGCATATTAAAAACACCAGATAGACATAGAAACAATATCAAAAGCTTGATTTTCACCACAGGGGACTTTAATGAATCGGTAGTGCCACAAATGATCAGGAATATCAATTGAGCATCGTTAATGAATCTATGTCATATTTCAACCATGTTTTCTCCTGATAAACAACATCTCAAGCATGGACTAGTTTACATGTTACTGATCAGAACTGAATCAACACCGAACTGAACCTCAGCTGAACAATAACAGCAGAATCGAACACTGTTTGAATCAATTAATGATTATTTTCCGTTTTATCCCTGTAAAGCTGCTTGGAAACAATCTATTGTATAAAGTGCTATATAAATAGATGTGACTTGACTTCACTATGACTGTATTGTGCTAATAGTTACAGCTTTCCCCCTGTTATAACGCCTCATTAAACATCTAAAATTAAATATACAGTATAATTTGGTTGCACACAGCCAAGAAAAACAGTAAATTTAGACATACACCTTTCGCCTCCATCTTGTTGTTTTGCTGATCATTTTATAGACACAAGAGTCCTCTCTCGTAATTTGACAGAATGATGGGCGTCTTGATTGATGTCATTTATCTTTCATTTCCTGCAGTATTGATTTTGCCATGGTGTGTCACTCTGTGTCATTTCCTTTTTATGAATCATGATTCATAAAGCTACAGGTAGCCATTATTGGTAATCATTACACACTTAGGTTGTCAAGGGAACTGAGTCCATTTGAATGGATACCTAGGGGAAGAGTGGGGGGAGAGAGAGAATAGTGGAGATGTAGAAATCATGACGGGGAGAGAAGCGTGAAGGGGTTGGAGGAGACAGATGTGCGCTCTCCCGGTATATTAAGCTTTGGTGTCACAGGTAAATCCACACCTAACGCTTCCACAAACTCACACACGTGTCAGCGCCGCTGTAAACTCAGCGCTGTGGTAAATGTTATGGACAAACATTCTTAAAGGCATCAATAGTAGTCAATAGTTGAGTTATTTCATCATTTTTACCTTTGTTTGTGTTCTAAAACTTTGCAAAATCAAACATGGTGCATTGGGGTCAGTGCATTACATGAACACAGAGTTTTAATATGTGCAAACCCCAAATAACACTTGAGAGCCTTGGTAGAGAGAATTATTTCATTTAAAGGGGTGATGAACTGAGAAATCAAATTTTCCTTGAGCTTTTGACATCTGAGAGGTCATCATATTATAAGAATATCCTGTAAGTTTCAGAACTGAAATCATCCTTGTTAGTCCAATAAATGCTTTTATTGACACCAGCCTCAGCAAACGCCTCGTTTTTCAAAGTGGGGAACTATGACGTCAGAGAGGATAAAACACCACCCCCGCAGAAGATGATCAACGCCTGCTTCAACACGGCCGGTTTAGCCCCGCCCACCAATTTGCGCATTTTACACGCATAGCTAAATAACATAGGCCTACCTCGTGATGACAAACCGGATCGAGCTACCGAGCAATACAAAATATTGTGCTGTGCCTGGTTGTGGAAGAAGACAGTCGCTGCATAAGCTTCCTCTGGACTTCAATAGGAGTGCATGGATAAACTTTATTTTTCATGAGGTTCCACTCCAGCTGATGAGGTAAAACATTGTCCGTCTGTTCGCTTCATTTCACTGAGGATTGTTTTGTAAACAAGACTGGATTTGCAGACCGATTAAGAGTAAAGAACAGTGCTGTGCCGTCTATATTGGATCTGACAGGAATTGCAACACCTGGACTCTGCGTCAAAACATGTATGGGCGAATCATTCCGGTTGCCATTTTACAACATTGGACGTTTTCAAAACAATTTCCCCCAAGTGCATCGACGGGTGAGTTGAAACTCATTATAATATGCAAAACGGTTATCCATTCACAGCAGTGGGCGTTTACTTCCAAGTCTTCAATGCGAGACGCCCATAAAAACCGAGCGTTTTTCAGCTAGGCTCAAAACTAGGGTAGAAAATAGCCTATTACTTATTCATTTTGATGTTTTTGAATGCAAAAACCAAGCGAACGTCATAAGTTTACCTCAGACAACAATATAATAAGATTTAAAAAGCCAGTTCATGGCCCCTTTATATTGTCAATATTTTGTCATATTCATTAATTTAATCCATTTTACCCTCACTAAAATAGAACATAATTTATGTTGATGATAACGCTATGTCAAACGCTATGGTTTATCACATATTTTTATAAACATTTTTAACTGATTTATTAAGGGGTCATGGCATGGATTTTTTTTAAAATAACTTTAATATGCTCCTTAAGGTTCACTTATAATGTTTTTTGCACAAAAAACATTTGCGAGAAAAATGTGCCCCTCTGTCTGAAATGGTCAGTTTTTAAGGTGCGGCTCCTTTAAGGCGTGTCAGTGAACGGCCACTGTTATGATTGGCTAAGGTCACTGCATAGAAACAGTATCAACACCCACTCGCTATTGAACATGAGTAAGTGTTTTGGAAACATTATCCATAAAAATTTAGCGTATCGCAGTTCTGGCAGGTCACGTTAATCAAGCTCACATCAGTGATCAGTTTCTTCGCCTTTGTCGCCATTGGCTTTTGGCTTGCTTAGTTGGATACATTTAACTTTATATTTAACAATATTATTACAACATTATTTTCCTGTTGTCTCCGTAAAGCTGCTTTGTAACAGTCTGCATTGTAAAAAGCCCTATATAAAGGTGACTTAATTTTTGATTGCAAGAATGTTTTCAGTAATATTATGCTAACCTTTACATAATGCTCTACTCATGTTTAGAAAATGTTTGTGTGCCGTCTGAGATGCCTCGCTGTGCATTCTGTGAACATTTACACCTCCACTTTGAGATAGTTTTCTGCACCAGCGTGAGCTTGCGATGGAGACTGTGCCGCAGTGCCGTCTGTCTGAGGGAAAGGCCTGTCTCTGATGGGCCCACTGAGAAATGAGCTGCTTTTAATGAAGTGGCATTATTAGCAAAGAGGGACAGATAGCTCTCCTCTGGGAGACACACGGCTAATGCTGCAACATACATGGAGCGAGAGAGACGGGAGAAGGGAGGATGAGAGAATGATGGAAACACCACAGCCCATATGATAGAGAGACTTTGGGATAAAATGAACGAGAGAGAAATTTTTAGGGCAGCACTTTCAAGGGAGATGTGATTTGTTTAAGAGACACTGAGCGTGTGTGTGTGTGTGTGTGTGTGTGTGTGTGTGTGTGTGTGTGTGTGTGTGTGTGTGTGTGTGTGTGTGTGTGTGTGTGTCATTTAGAATGGAGTGCTAAAAGCTGTGGTCTGAATTAGGCCAGTGTCCATTAATAATGAATATCCAAAATAGCACCATCACAAATCAAACTCCCTGGACACACGCTGCAATTTAGGAGCAGTACTGCCCACAGCTACATGCTGTACAGCACACACACACACACACACGCACACACACACACACACACACACACACAAACACACGCACATGCACGCACACACGCACAAACATCAGTGTACTGAGATGTTCTTGCTCTGATGCATGAACACTTACCCCAGCACATTACACACACACACACACACACACACACACACACACACACACACACACACACACACACACACACACACACAATTACAACTCGATTGAGATTATGACATACAACAGTACAATAGCCTCTAAACTACCAATCTACCACAATGCCACTGATTGCTAATCAGTTCTTTGGCACAAACACACACACACACACACACACACGTTGCGTGTTCATGTTTTATGGGGAATTTTCATAGACATAATGATTTTTATACTGTACAAACTGTATATTCAACCCTTAAACCTACCCATCACAAAAAAACTTTCTGCATATTAACATTTTCAACAAAAGAAACGTCACTGATGATTTAAACCGTATGAATTATAAACTGTTTTCCTCATGGAGACCAAAACACGTCCCCACAAGGACAAGGATTTCCCCATAATGTAGGGTTTACCTGGCCACACACACACACGCACGCACGCACGCACACACACACACACACACACACACACACACACACACACACATTGACTTTTATTGTTTTTATACTGAGCTGATTATATTTTTAATCTCCTAGTTCTAATTCTAACCTTCACATATTTTATATATTTATAAAATATTTTAATGTATATAATTATATTTATGTATTGTATATATTAAAATATATCATTAACTTTGGCATGTTTTTTTAAGCCATTTTCTTTTTTTGACCTGCTCGCCGCAACCTGTGATTTCAGGTTTTTATATGCAAACCTGGACCCACACACTCACAAAACTCTCCAAGCCAGTATGTCTGAACACATCAGCTTATTGTGGAAGATTCTTCATTGGCCCAGAGATAATTACTGCTTTAATGAGGATAATAAAGATGCATGCCTAGCAGAAGCTCTTGCAGTCTGAGTGTTTACACAACACCTCCTGGGTCAAAGTTTGGGGTTCAGACTCCGAGCTGGAGCTGTAATGGAGACAGTGAGTCGAGGTTTGATCTCGCTGTGTGTGTGATCTGAACAGTGTTATGAGGTCAGTCGGGTTAATACAGACACACTCACTCACTCCAGCGCACCTTTTCTACTGTCTCCATCCGTTTTTCTTTCACGTTTGCTCATGTTCTTCTAGTCTTGTAAAGTCGACCACATTTGCACACACCAACTACAGGTATAGTACAAGTATAGTTATGGCATGTTTTCATTCATACACACCACTGTTCAAAAGTTTGGGGTCGGTAAGGATTACTTAAATGTTTTTGAAAGAAGTCTAATGCTCACCAAGGCTGCATTTATTTGATCAAAAATTCAGTAAAGCAGTAATATTGTGAAGTACTATTACAATAATTCTATTTTAATATTCTAAAATTGTACCTGCTGAATTTTCAGCATCATTACTCTAGTCTTTAGTCACATGATCCTTCAGAAATCATTCTGTGCTGATTTGCTGAAACATTTATTATCATCATCATCAATTAGCACTAGATGTTTTTGAAAATGTAAATGTTTTTTAAACGTTTACTGTCACTTTCGTATTTCAATCAGTTTAATGCGTCCGTGCAGAATAAAAGCATTAGTTGTAGGTATTGTGATTCTGTGTATATTGTGTCATAACTCCATCATAACTCAAAATAAAACATTTATTTGTATTTTCCATATTCAGCCTTCAGGATCAGTTACAGCGGATACATTACTGATGTCAAACCTGGTGTGATAAGTCTTTAATACGAATGAGACTGGGAGATTTTTTGTGAATAACAATTTTTAATGTCTGTACTATTACACATTTAGCAAACGTTTTTTTTCCCCCAAAACTACCCGTTCATACTAAGAATGATAACTATAAAGATAACTTAGTGTCCACACCAGCAGATACCACATATATCGTTCTGTTTATTATCAATGCGCGCTGCAGTTTTGGCGTCTGCCCCTTTAAATGCTCGAGCTCGGAAAGCAGGATGGATTCTGATTGGCTGTCAATGTTTTTATTGTTTATCAGCTGGGGAAAAATCGTTCTGAAAAGGTTTCCAACAACGATATAATGTGTAAGTATCGCTATAGTTGTGTATGTGTGAGTGTGAACTCTGCTATTCTTTTATTAGAACTATATCAATATGGTTATAGTTATCGTCCTTGGTGTGAAGGAGTCTTAACACGGCATTCAAGTTGAGCTATACACAATTAGCCTCGTGAGACCATCCTGATCTCGCGAGCTTTCAAGGTTTCACTCGCAGATCAGTCTGGATACTTTCCGTTAAAGAAAATTTGGGAGCAGTTCACCAAACGAACGTCCAATCAGCGTTGGCTTTGAGGCGGGTTGAGGTGTGACGCAACGAGAAGCGCGACAGTTCAGTCTTAAGAACATGGCGGCTTCAGCGGATGAAACTAGCATCAGTGTGGCTATCGAGCAAGTTTTATCGGAATTACAGAGTTATTACGGAATTACAGAGCTAACGAGCCTTTACCTGCAGCAGCAAGAGTAGCCTGGCTTGTGGTTGTGTTTTCGTCGTCGCTCTCATATGCTTCGTTGATCTGATTGGTTTATTTGGCCCGTCTATCACCAACATAGGCCAATCAGCTAACCAGTATTTTCGCCCCTTACCAAAACTACTTCAACGGAAGGTTTCCAGATGGATATGCGGAGCAAATCCATCTGGCGGAGTCAGGTTAATACACAATGACCTTGGTGTTGCTATTGCTGTGCTTTCCTCGTTTTGTAAAGCTATATTGTATGACTTGGAAAAATCGAAGTTAAGTGGACTATGCAGCCTATTCGTCCTTCGAAGGACGCACCATGTAGCCTTCGTAGGATTTTCTAATTGCGCATAGGTGTTCCCGATTACCGCTCCTGGCGCCTAGCAACAGTGCGAGAGTATGGCTGCCCTCCTGATCATTCATTTGTTATAATTGAGTAAACAGATATGGAGCCAGAATTGGCTATTGTCATTTTTATGTTTTATATTTTAGGCCTACTGGAGGACATGTGAGGATGTTTCACTCATGTATTTTCGGTTTAGCCAAAACTATGGCCATGCTGGTTTACTGCGTCGAATTCAGAGGCTGCATAGCCTACTGACTGAATTGCCGGATTACACTTTAAACTGTTAAACTTTAAACTGTTAAACACTTTAAAAGAAAACACATTAGGCATATATATATATATATATATATATATATATATATATATATATATAGGTTCAAGGCTATTGTATTCTTTTTTTTATGTACATAAATGGACCATGGTGAATTTATTTACAGTACTCGTGTTTTCCAATCCGTTCTCAAGGGTTTGTAAACTCACGGATTTGTGGCCTCTCCCCCAGTCTGTGCCAACCGGGACTCCTGTTTATGCGGGATGCATTTAATTATGTTTAACTTAATATTTCTTGAATTTTCTAAAAAAACGACATTTAGGCTACTTGTCTTTAAAGTCAAATTTTATAGGAGAAAAAAGCTCAGTATAATAGAATAAGCCTATAAGCAAAAAAAGACACATTCACAATTAAAAAAGAAATATAACAAAAACACAAGATTAGGTTATATAAAAATAAAACATTCATAAATTATTTTATGATTAACATATTAGCCTACTGTCTTCAGTGAACTCAACGCAAATAATAATAATATTATTAGCCTGCATTTAGGCTACACATTTAGAATGCGCTTTTTTCCAAAAAAGGAACAAAGAAATTCGTCAAATGTAAGTCATAATACTGTCACGTTTCTGTATGTTTAAGTTCTGTTTTGTGATCTTGGTTTCCCCTGTCTTTGTGGTTTTTGGTTTAGTCCTGTTAAGTTTTCCCGCTCCTCGTTTGTGTTCAGTCTCATCACCTGTGTTCAGTTAATTATCCAATCATTCCTAGTGTATTTAAGCCCTGTGTTTTCTCCCTGTGTTTGTCGATCGTCGTCTATGTGTGGTTGTGTGTAACCTTTGAAGTCCTGGAGTTTTGTTCCTGTTTCAGTTTGGAAAGTTTCATTTATGTTATTAAAACTTTATATTGAAGTTTCCGTGTCCTCGTCTTCGGTCACCTGCACAAACCCTGACAGAACGATCGACCATAAACAAATATGAGCCGAAGAAGGAAGATCAAATAGGTGAGCCCATTCGAAAACCCCATCCTCTACCAAGAGGAGCGCTCACTCGAGGAGTATGCGGGGCTCTATTTAGAACTTTACGATGATGTGTCGTTGGAAGAGGAGGAACTCACAAAGAGTTTCTGGGGTGGTCTGAGGGACCCATTGACCCAGATAATTCTAGTCAAGGATCTCCATCTATCCTTCCTGGAGTTCGTGGATCACACGTTATGGGCGTGTGGATCCAGCTACCTGGTAGAGGATCTACCACTCCAACCAGCTCCAAGCCCGCCAACGCCTGAGCCCATCACCTGCACGCCAACGCCTGAGCCCATCACCTGCACGCTCACACCAGAGCCCATCGTCTGCCCACCAGAGCCTGCACACCGCATCAGCCCTGCCGCCAGATCGGTCCCTGGACTTCCCCGGATGATATCCGGTATGACTGATCCCCCACTGATATCGGTGCGATTGGCCAAAAAGAAGGCTGCCTGAGCCCGTCGCCTGCCCGCCAGAGCCTGAGCCCGTCGCCTGCCCGCCAGATCCTGAACCCGTCGCCTGCCCGCCAGAGCCTGAGCCCGTCGCCTGCCCGCCAGAGCCTGAGCCCGTCGCCTGCCCGCCAGAGCCTGAGCCCAGCCCCAAGCTCCCTGATTTGCTGGCCCCGTCCAGTTCCGAGTCCCTTGAAATGCTGGTTCCGTCCAGTTCCGAGTCCCTTGATTTGCTGGCCCCGTCCAGTTCCGAGTCCCTTGAAATGCTGGTCCCGTCCAGTTCCGAGTCCCATGTTGACCCAGAGCCAGAGCCCGTTGACCCAGAGCCAGAGCCAGAGCCCGTTGACCCAGCGCCAGAGCCCGTTGACCCAGCGCCAGAGCCCGTTGACCCAGCGCCAGAGCCCGTTGACCCAGCGCCAGAGCCCGTTGACCCAGCGCCAGAGCCCGTTGACCCAGCGCCAGAGCCCGTTGACCCAGCGCCAGAGCCCGTTGACCCAGCGCCAGAGCCCGTTGACCCAGAGCCAGAGCCCGTTGACCCAGCGCCAGAGCCAGAGCCCGTTGACCCAGAGCCAGAGCCCGTTGACCCAGCGCCAGAGCCCATTGATGTCAAGTCAGTTGCCGATCCTGAGCCTGTCCTCCCCAAGAAAATTTTGGGGGGGCGCTATACGCCTTCGTCGTGGCCGGCCAAAGATCCACGGAGGCCTGAAAAAATAACACCGCCATGGCCACCCGAAGGGTCCTCACCACCACGGCCGCCCGAAGGGTCTCACCGCCGTGGCCACCCGAAGGGTCTTCACCGCCGTGGCCACCCGAAGGGTCCTCACCGCCGTGGCCACCCGAAGGGTCCTCACCGCCATGGCCACCCGAAGGGTCCTCACCGCCGTGGCCACCCGAAGGGTCTTCACCACCACGGCCGCCTGAAGGGTCCTCACCAGCACTGCCACCTAAAGGGTCCTCACCGCCATGGCCACCCGAAGGGTCCTCACCGCCATGGCCACCCGAGGGTCCCACAGCTCCGCCCTGGACGCCCGAGGGTCCCACAGCTCCGCCCTGGACGCCCGAGGGTCCCACAGCTCCACCATGGCCACGCCCACAGCCTGCTCCACCGTGGCCACGCCCACAGCCTGCACCGTCGTGGCCACGCCCACAGCCTGCACCGTCGTGGCCACGCCCACAGCCTGCACCGTCGTGGCCACGCCCACAGCCTGCTCCACCGTGGCCACGCCCACAGCCTGCTCCACCATGGCCACGCCCACAGCCTGCTCCACCGTGGCCACGCCCACAGCCTGCACCATCGTGGCCACGCCCACAGCCTTCACCGCCTTGGCCACGCCCACAGCCTGCACCGTCGTGGCCACGCCCACAGCCTGCACCGTCGTGGCCACGCCCACAGCCTGCACCGTCGTGGCCACGCCCACAGCCTGCTCCGCCGTGGCCACGCCCACAGCCTGCTCCGCCCTGGAGGCTTCCTGGACCTGCACCATGCCCTCGTCAGCCTCCAGGGCGCCCACCCTCCCACCCCTTTGGATGTTATACGGCGCGAGGACGCGCCTTTGGGGAGGGGGGAGGTACTGTCACGTTTCTGTATGTTTAAGTTCTGTTTTGTGATCTTGGTTTCCCCTGTCTTTGTGGTTTTTGGTTTAGTCCTGTTAAGTTTTCCCGCTCCTCGTTTGTGTTCAGTCTCATCACCTGTGTTCAGTTAATTATCCAATCATTCCTAGTGTATTTAAGCCCTGTGTTTTCTCCCTGTGTTTGTCGATCGTCGTCTATGTGTGGTTGTGTGTAACCTTTGAAGTCCTGGAGTTTTGTTCCTGTTTCAGTTTGGAAAGTTTCATTTATGTTATTAAAACTTTATATTGAAGTTTCCGTGTCCTCGTCTTCGGTCACTTGCACAAACCCTGACAAATACAGGGCTAAGATTATCACAAATAAACACAAGATTTTGACGCAAGTGTGTGTGGAGCGCGCACTGCATGGCACGGAGGCGCGACCGCGAACACTTGCATTATAAACAGTGGAAACAACTTGAAAAATACTCTAGTTGCAAATGATGTATTATTCTTTTCGGTATGACCAGAAATTATACTTTTATTTGTCCAACTCGCATAACAAGAAAACGTTGTTCTTTTGTAAAAGAAAATAAAGCAATCAATCACGCTTTCATGATCTCCGTGAACTCGAGCGCGTCTCAAAAATGAACTTAAACAAAATATACCTAGCCTAAAGCTTGAAATGTTCACTTAAACGAACAATTAAAATGCCACGTAATTTATTCTGACACATTTATTATTAAATCATGTTCAAAATGCTTTTAAGAAAAAATGATTAGTTCCTGGCATCATGGCTCTTTCTCATTAGCACTGCGAAAAATATATTTACAGGTTCTAAATGGCTGTCTAATCACATTTTTTCTAGTAATTTGTGAATATTTTAATGTTTAATAAAGGGGCAAAAAGTCATAATTTTTTTGTGCAGCATTATTTAGCCTACAGTTCAAATGTTGGATATTCAACTTTGCCTTTTAAAATACACAATCGTTCATTTTTAGTTTTTCAATTAGGTGTTAAAAAAAGAAAAACGAATGGACGCAATTATATAGCCTATTATTAAATATTTCAAATAATGTATTTGGAGAAAAGTTTGATAGTCAATCAAAATACTAGTAAAATCAAAGACTTTAATCTAAAAACTATAGGCTAACTAAAATAGTGATAACTATCACTAAACTATCTTTAGTTTGATAATCCATGTAAATTTGCATCCATTCGTTTTTCATTTTTTAATCCGTAATTGAAAAATGAACGGTTTTTGTATTTTTAAAACGCAAAGTGAACGCCAACATTTGAATTTGAACTGTAGGCTACACACCAAATGCTGCACTAAAAATGCTGTCGTCACCGGTGCGCAATGAATTATGGGGTAGATCAGTGTAGGATAGGCCGCTAAGGATCCATTTATGTATCCTTCCTTTCACGGGGAAACGAAGGGTGCATTTGGCGTCGCTTTTGAATCAGGGTAGCCTTCGTCGTGCCGCGATGACGCAACCGGCCTTCGAATACGGCCTTCGAAGGATGCAGCCTTTGAATTGGGACAGCCTTCGTCGCGCCGCTGTGACGCAATCGGCCTTCAAATGCGGCCAAGCGGCCTTCAAATGCGGCCTTCGGAGGATGCAGCCTTCACATTGGGACACAGCTCTAGTGCGCATCATGTGTCCTTCATAAGAAAGTCATACAGGTTTTGATCAGTAAATGACAACATAATTTTAATTTTCAAACTATTCTTTTAATACCTAATGTGAACAAAGATGTTTAAAACGTGGAAGGAACCAAGAAAGCACATTAAAAAATAAATGTCCCCTGGCCAAACATACAACATTTATAATAATGACTATTTGTTTATCAATTAAAAGCTGAGCTGTTGTCCACCGAGTTAATGAGTGGAATACAGGCAGTGGTTTGGAAACATCCTTCATCGTTTGCCAGACATCAGATGAGGAACAACTGTGGGGTTGATGGAGGGTCAAAGCTGGATCTTCATTTCTTGATTTATTCAACATAAATCCCTCTTTTGGTTGTCTTCTTTTATGCTAATAGCTACTATATATAGTTGGTGGGCTAAACTCTCATTGTGGCCAGCGAGCTGTGAAGTGTAACAGTATAACGGTTGGAGCTTGTATTGAGCCTCAGGCTACCTGTGTGCTTATGACAGGATTAAACTGGGCCAGAGCCAGCTGGAGCCTAAACACCAGCAGACGAGCTAACGTGAACACACAAGCACATCTCACTGATTAGTAATTGAGCTGAATGAGCCATACACATTTAATAAACATGTAGGCTGTTTGTTTATTTATTTTGACCATTTCGCTGCTTGTAATTATATGTAGCCTATAGTAGGAAGAAAGACTACAGGAATGATGAGGAAATAAAGGGAGGCTGGGAAATCTTCCAAGGCAGATGAAAACTTACTGAACCCGTTAGGCTCAATGTCCTCATGCATCATAACCAAACCTTGATGGGACATTAAATGTCTTAATTCAGATCTAAACATATAGTGTGTGTTTTCAGGGTAGTTTTAGCCTTGTATAGTAGGACTGTCAAATTGAGTGTGATTTAATTACCGGTATATACACACTACCATTCTTTTCTTTCATTTTTTATTTTTCAACATGGATGGATTAAATGTGGCTGTAATATATATATATATATATTGTTACAATAGATTTCTATTTCAAATAAATGCTGTTCATTTTATCAAAGAATTAAAAAAATATATCATGGTTTCAGCAAAGATATCGATAAGCTAACTTTAGAAAACAAAAATATCTTGAGCATCAAATCATCAAATTAGAAGGATTTCTGAAGAATTATGATTTACTGAAGACTGGAGTAAAAGAGATCCAAAGAGAAAACAGTTATTTTAAATTGTATTAATATTTCACAGTATTACTGTTTTTCTATATTTTAAATGCAGATGTCGAACGGTAGTATATATAGTGTATGTATGTAGTGTGTATATATGTACATAGTGTTGTCAAATCAATTAAATGCATTTAACATAAAACACACAAACACACACACATGTATATATATATACACATACACATATATTATATTAACATGTTAGATGCGATTAATCAATTTTACAGCACATTATATAGAAACAATGTTTTAAGCTTGATTTAGTGTCTTAAAAATGCCAATAGGCTTTATGCCGGGCGTCACGTGACCAAACCAGAAAACAGATCGTATCGCTTCCGATTCAGGTCTTTTGTATGTGCTTCATGAAAGTTTTTGCGGTTTTACTCAAGATAACTTAAAAGGAGCACGCAAAAATGAGCATAACCAATGTCCCTCGCATGTGTAGATTGATATTTAAAAGTTTTTTCATTTTTCTTCTTCTCACTAACGTTTAGATATTTAAATAGCATAAAACACCAATAACAAAGTGAACTTAGTAGGTTAGCTGATTATCTTAAAAATCCATAGATATCGTAGTTAGTTCTTACGGGCGTTAACACTTCTCTGACAAGCGGATGCAATGAGACCCGTTTCCCGGTTTGGTCATGTGACGCTCGGCATAAAGCCTACTGGCAAATTATATTATATACAGTATATATAAATGACTATTCAATGATTTACTCGTCCGCAACAGTAATGTCTTTTTTTCATTTGAGGGTTTATCTAGGCAAATATTGATATATGCAATTAATTTAACAAGTAATGTTATGGCATATGTAATCGATTAACGGTCCTTGTCTACAATTACTTATCTTATAGGCAGTGATATGGAAGTGCATGTGAGATCCTTACAGGCTTGTGCGCCTCAGGAGAGAGAGTGACTGTATGGGATATATGAGTGGACGTTTGATGCCACTTGTGTTACAGCACTCAATCGTGTGTGTGTGTGTGTGTGTGTGTGTGTGTGTGATAACAGCATTGAGATCAGTCTGCTTCTCTTGACTCTGTGCTGCTGGGGCTCCTTACTGAGATTGGTGTGAATTATTCTAGCGC